>PVIY010037320.1:0-24776 GCA_004026745.1 Myrmecophaga tridactyla
CCCACTGGGAGGATTTCCCCTCACTGCTGTCTTTCAAGGACACCCCAGAAAGGGGTTGTAGTGCTGTACCTGTCCACTTTCAGGTGGTACCTGCATATCGTGCTGAACCATCTGTAAATCAGGCCTGAGTTTTCTCTTTCTTAGGCAATTCACTGTAAGGAACTCCCCAAGAGGCCATAGCTCTGGTCTGGGAAAGAGAAGATAATGTGGCAGGAATGGAGACCATGGGCATTTGGGCCACTTCTTCATGTAACTTACTTGTGCTTTCAGGACCTGCTCTGGCCCTATCTCATATATACCATTTCCATTGTACAATAGAGTGCTGCTGTGCATGCCCAACTTTATGGCTTGGTGGGTCAGACAACACCCAGCTCATGATAGGCAACCCAGGTGTCATGGTAACTTGGTGGCCCATGGTTAAGCGTTCAGTCTCTACTGTGGCCCAGTACTAGGCCAAAAGCTGTTTCTCAAAAGGACAGTAGTTATCTGCAGTAGATGGTAAGGCTTTGCTCCAAAATCCTAAGGGTCTGTGTTGTGATTCTCTCATAGGGGCCTGCCAGAGGCTCCAAACAGCATCTCTATTTGCCGCTGACACTTCCAGCACCATTGGATCTTCTGGATCATATGGCCCAAGTGGCAGAGCAGCTTGTACAGCGGCCTGGACCTGTTGCAAAGCCTCCTCTTGTTCAGGTCCCCACTCAAAATTAGCAGCTTTTCTGGTCACTCAAATAATGGGCCAGAGTAGCACACCCAAATGAGGAATATGTTGGCACCAAAATCCAAAAAGACCAACTATGCTTTGTGCCTCTTTTTGGGTTGTAGGAGGGACCAGATGCAGCAACTTATCCTTCACCTTAGAAGGGATATCTCGACATGCCCCACACCACTGGACACCTAGAAATTTCATTGAGGTGGAAGTCTCCTGTATTTTCGTTGGATTTATCTCCCATCCTCTGACATGCAAATGCCTTACCAGTAAGTCTAGAGTAGTTGCTACTTCTTGCTCAGTAGTTCCAAACATGATATCATCAATATAATGGACCAGTGTGATGTCTTGTGGGAGGGAGAAACGATCAAGTTCCTGCGGACAAGATTATGACATAGGGCTGAAGAGTTGATATACCCCTGAGGTAGGGCAGTAAAAGTATATTGCTCACCTTGTCAGCTGAAAGCAAACTGTTTCTGGTGGTCCTTACTAATAGCTATTGAGAAAAAAGCATTTGCCAGATCAATAACTGTATACCAGGTACCAGGGGATGTATTGGTTTGGTCAAGCAATGATACCACATCTGGAACAGCAGCTGCAATTGGAGTTACCACCTGGTTGAGCTTACAATAATCCACTGTCATCCTCTGAGACCTATCTGTTTTCTGCACAGGCCAAATAGGAGAGGCTCACTAGCCAAAGCAGGAAGAGAGACTGTTTCTTCTGAATTTCCATCTAATCAAAAGGTAACTCCCACAATTAGGCGGGTCACACCTCCATGGAAACAATCAAATCAAGAGGTCCCATCCACAATACTGGATTGGAAGTAAAAGAACATGGCTGTCCCCACAAATTTGGATTAGGATTAAAAGAACATAGCTGTCCTAAAGTATGAAATAGTTCCAAACCAACATATTCCATGCTCTGGACTCAAAGAGATATGTTCTTTCCAGATACAAAATATATTCTCTCCATCATAGTATCACCAAAGCCTTAAACCATTTCAGTAAGGATACACATACAATTCAGTGCTGGATTGACCATGGTTCTGTTTCTACAGAACTCACAAAAATTTATTGGTTTAGCATGTAGCATACAAATATCAAAGTCATCAAACAATTGGGTTTTACACAAATCTTTTCTGGATAACTCCATCTCCATCTCTGGGTATTTAGGAAATGGCTGACAGGTTCCATGTTAAATCCTGACAAGGGGCAATATTCTCTGGGGTCTCACTTTCCCAAAGCTCGGAATTTTCCAAGTTATCAGTTTCTTGTTTCTTTTACTCAAGAGTTCAGTTCTAAGATTATCCCTTTCCTGTCACATTTTATTATAAGCTTCAAGAAGAATCCAGGCTGCATTTTCCACATTTAGTTTGTGTATTTGCTAGGGTTCTCTAGAGAAACAGAATCAGGAGGAGATATCTGTAAATATAAAATTTATAAAAGTGTCCCACATAACCATGGGGATGTAAGAGTCCAAGATCTGTAAGGCAAGCCACAAGCTGGCAGCTCCAGTGAAGGTCCTCAGTGAACTCGCAGGAGAGGCTGGCTGGGTAATGGTGGGGATGTAAGAGTCCAAGATCTGTAGAGCAGGCCATGAGCAGGAAGTTCCAGTGAAAGTCCTCAGTGAACTCTCAGGAGAGGCTGTCTGGCTGAGGCAGGAAGAATGATTGTCTATTCTAATTCCTCCTTAAAAGGCTTCCAGTGATTAAATTAAGCATCACTCATTGCAGGAGACACACCCCTTAGCTGATTGCAGATGCATTCAGCCATGGATGCAGTCAACATGGTCATGATTTAAGTCCATGAAATGTCCTCACAGCAACAGATAGGCCAGCACTTGCCCAAGCAGACAACTGGGCAACAATCACCTGGCCAAGCTGACACATGAACCTGACCATCAGTTTGGAAATTTCCTCAGCTAGATATCCAAGTTCATCACTTTCAAATTCAGCCTTCCATCCAACATCACTATTCGATTTTGCCTAATTCTCTGCCACTTTATAACAAGGATCACCTTCATTCCAGTCTGCAATAACACATGCATTATTTCTGTCTAAGGTCATCAGAAACCCCTTTAGCATCCATATTTCTACTTCAAACAAGGATTGTCTTCCTCCTATTTTGCAATAACACATGAATTATTTCTGTCTAACAGCTAATCAAAATCACCTCTAGTATCCATATTTCTATCATCAGTCTCTTCAAAGCAACTCAGGCCTATGCTATTCACCTTCTCACAGTTCTTCCAGAATCTTCTTATATACACAGAAAGTCATTTCAACATGTTTGGTATTTGCAAATTGCAGCAATCCACTTCTCTGGTACTAAAATCTGTTCTGAGTTTCCCTTGAATGTTATGGATTGCCTTTCTCTTGTTTTCAGAATTTTCTCTTTGCCATCTGACAATCTGATTAGTAAGTATACTGGACTGGGTCTATCATGATCTATTCTGTTTGGGATAGCTGTGGTTCTTAGGTCTGTAATTTCATAAGAGATAGGAAATTTTCAGTAATTATTTCCTCCATTATTCTTTCTGCCCCTTTTGCCTTCTCCTCTGGGACTCCCATCACATGTATATTCATGTGCTTCATGTTCTCATTCAATTTCCTAATACCCTGCTCATTTTTTTCCCATTCATTTCTTTATCTGTTCTTTTCCATGCAGGATTTCAGATGTGCTGTTCTCTAGTTCCTTTCTTCTGCCTCTTAAAATCTACTGCTTTAAGTTTCCACTTTGGTTTTCATCTCTTCTATTGTGCCTTTCATTCCCACAAGTTCAGCCATTTGTTTTTACAAACAAAAAGTTTCTGTCTGCCCAATGTCTTCTTTATATCCTTCACCTCTTTTGCATATCTTCTCTCAACTCATTGATTTTTAAAATAAAAAATATCACATCTGTTTGAACGTCCTGAATTAGTTGTTTCAACTCCTGTATCTTGTTTTAAGTGTTAGTTTGTTGATTTGACTGGGCCATAGCTTCATTTTTCCGAGCATGACTTTTAATTTTTTGTTTTTGTCTAGGTATCTGTGGTAGTTAGATTCAGTTGTCAACTTGGCCAGGTGAAGGCACCTAGTTCTGTTGCTGTGGGCTTGAGCCAATGGTACGTGAACCTCATCTGTTACTGATTACATCTGCAGTTGGCTAGGAGGCGGGCCTGCTGCAATGAATGACGTTTAACTTAATTGGCTGGTGCTTAAATGAGAGAGCGCAACATAGCACAGCCCAAGCAGCTTGGCATTCCTCATCTCAGTGCTCGCAGCTCAGCCCAGGCCTTTGGAGATGCAGAAAGAAATCACCCTGGGGAAAGTTGTTGGGACTCAGAGGCCTGGAGAGAAGGCCAGCAGAGACCATCCTGTGCCTTTCCACGTAAGAAAGAACCTCAGTGGAAAGTTAGCTGCCTTTCCTCTGAAGAACTAACAAAATAAATCCCGTTTTATTAAAAGCCAATCCGTCTCTGGTGTGTTGCATTCCGGCAGCTAGCAAACTAGAACAGCATCTGATTTCTGTTATTCATTTATTCAGAGGCCATTTTCCCTCTTTTACCTAGAGCTTTCTTTTTGGTTGGCTTTGTTCTCTATATGTTCTTTGGTGTTCAGTTCAACTTATTCTAGACCTCTAGCACAGCTTCTGTTGAACTGATGAAAAGTTTTCAGCTCTTATTTGTCTGGTTCTTGCCCCACATAAATGGAACTTTTCAAAGTTTTTTGAGGGGTATCTCCTCAGATATGGTCTATGACAATCATATTTTCCAAGACCAGACAGGCCCAGGTTTCAGGAGAAGAGAGTAATTGGTATGAAGTTTTCTTGAGGGTGAGACCCAGCAGCTCATTAGTCTTTCCTGTGAGGCCTCTAGACACTGCTTTTTGTACCCTGCCCAGCAGGTAGTGCTTGTCAGCTCACAGCTCGCTACCAGCATGAAGTAATGCAGTGCCTGTAATTCTTAGCAGACCTGTTCCTGACAGGGACATTGATACACAGTCTGAGGTAGAAGACAGACTTAGACTGTTTTTGTTTTCCAGCATCTGGGGTCTGAATTCTCTGAATGAAGGCCACCACTTGAGCAGGGCCCAACTTCTTAGAGAAGATATGCCCTTTAAGGAAGTACATCCTCTATTTGACTCATCACTTTGTCTCTTAAACCTATCCTAACACCACTTTTACCTGGGTTAGTGCTGACAATTCAAAATGCCTGATGTTTTATCTAATAAGCTACCAAGAAATTTTAAAAATGAAAAAAAAAAAAAAGAAATCCCTTTTCTGAGCCAGTCACCAACCCTCAAGGTCTGTGAATCCAGAGCCATTGCTGGTACACAGCTATATGTGCCCCTTTTAATGGGACATAGTCATTTTCCATTATTCTGAGTTTGGCTGACTCCAAAAGCCTCTGCTATTTTTTTGTTTTTGTCAGCCACACCTCCTTTCTGCTGAAAGAGACCTAAGGGTTACTTTTCTGCTTTTTCTGGGTTTATCTGTTCTCAAAGCTTGTCTTGAACAGTCCAGATTTGTCCATTAAAACTGCAGTTGGAGCTTGTTTGGGCCACCTTCCCTTGCTCCTAGTAAGGACTGCTTTGTTTGCCAGGGGGAGGGGTGCCAACCTCTGGAACTTGGAGACTCTACTTAGAGTTCATGCTGTGATCCTGGCCCTTCTATCCAGTCCAGACTGGTGCATGGACATCACAGATGTCCCCCAAAGAGTTATTTCAGACAACTCCTGGGTATTTACTAGCTGCCCTAGAGGACTAGTTAAATTCCACACCTCCCTATGCTGCCATCTTCCCCTGCTTTCCATACAATGAACAATTGTTCTGTCTCAGATAGAAGGAAGCATTGATTACAAGCTTACAACATGGATGAGACTTGAAAACATTATACTAAGTGAAAAAAGCTAGTCAGAAAAGACCATTATTATATGATCCATTTATATGAAATGTCCAGAAGAGGGAAATCTATAGAGACCAAAAGTATTAGTGGTTGCGTTGTATGGTGGACATTATTCTAGGCAATGGAAGGGTCACAGCTAAAGAACACTTTCTAGTTTTGCTGATTTTTAGGTGATGAACATTTCTAAAATTGTGGTGTTGTTGCACACATATCCATTCATTTACTAAAAAAACCATTGAATTGCACACTTTATGATATGTGAATTATATCTAAATAAAGTTGTCAAAAATTCAGTCCTGTGATTGCACACTTCAGAACAAATGGATGAACTGGACTGAATTGCACTTGAGACCCAATCCCACCTGGTCATCAGATAAAAATTAATGGATATTAGGGCAGTAGTCTGGGCTGGAAGTTGGAGACTGTCTGGCTTCCATGATTTATGGGATTTTAAATCTGTGGAAGAGGATGAGGGATTCCTGATGACTGTCTAACCTGTTTGGGCCTCTGCTTGTCTGCATTTAATTCTTTTATCCACCAAACAAATCACTTTATCGGTAGTGAGATGTTTCTGGTAAACTAGATAGATGTACTTTCTTGAGAGGTTCACATCCAAAAGTGAGACAGAGTGTAGACAAATTCATGAATGTGGTATGATAAGTTATATAAAGGAACTGCAGAGAATAATCATGAGGATAATCGGTAGCCTGGTATAGGGTTTTGTGAACCAGGAAGTCCACCATGAGAAAATATTTAATCCAAGACCTGAAGGATACATAGGCATTAAGATGCATGATATGTAGAAGGGTGTTCTATGCATGAAACAAAAATAGTTATGCTTGGGACATTAAATACCCTCTTGTACAGGCTAGATACCTGGAATCATCATCATCTTCTCCCTAGCTTCTGCAACTGAAAAGAGTTTGATGTGCTCCAGAAACCAAGAGAAGGCCATTGGAGATGTAGTGGAGGAAGCAGGGCAACATTTTTTTTCTGAAGAAAGTTTGTTGGTTTGAAAAGATTAATGTACCCTAGAAAAGCCATGTCTTAATCCTAATCCCATTTTGTAAAGGCAGACATTTCTGCTAATCCCTGTTCAGTATTGTATGCTGGAAACTGTAATTAGATCATCTCCATGGGGATGTGACTCAATCAAGTGTGGGTATTAAACTTAATTAGATGGAGATGTGTCTCCATCCATTTTGTATGGGTCTTGATTAGTTTACTGGGATCTATAAAAGCAGAGACTTTTTTTTGGAGAGAATGCCTTTTGAGAATGATGAGAAAGCCACAGCAGAGCCAAGCAGAACCCACCAGCCAGCAACCTTTGTGATTCCGAGAGAGCAGAGAAGGATGCCAGAGTGCCACAGAACATGAAGCAGAGAGTCCACCAGCCAGTGACTTTTGGAGATGAAGAAGGAAAACGCCTCCAGGGAGCTTCATGAAACAAGAAGCTGGGAGAGAAAGCTGAGAGACTTTGCCACATGCCCTTCCAGCCAAGAGAGAAACCCTGAACTTCATCAGCCTTCTTGAATCAAGGCATCTTTCCCTGGATGCCTTAGACTGGACATTTCTATAGACTTGTTTTAATTGGGACATTTTCATGGCCTTAGAACTGTAAAGTAGCAACTTATTAAATTCTTCTTTTTAAAAGCCATTTCATTTCTGGTATATTGCATTCCAATAGCTAGCAAACTAGAATAGGAGGATTTATGGAACAAATCATGCTTGGTAAAACAAGTCAAAAAGTTTGGTCTGGCCATTATTCCAAAAGAAATACAGTCTGCTAAAGATGTCTAACCTGAGAGGGATCTGTCTGTGTTACTCACTGTGTTTGTTCCTGTGACTCTAATTCTTTTTATTTGGTTCTTTCTTACATATTTGTTTCCAGGTGCCTTTTTCTATATCTGTGTTTATATGTTTCCATCCTTGTGCTCATTATATGTTATTGCTTGTTTATCTATGTATTTGAACATCTTCCCTGGCATGAAATCTCCATCTAACTGTCCTCATAGGAAGACATGGAGGTAACAGATGGTCTATATTTTTTCCATTGTTCAATGGCTCAACATAGACCAGGTGGTGTTCTTTGCTTTTGTCATTATCTGCTACAAAGGCGACCTCCCAGACTGTCTGGGTAGGACTGAAAGTCCATCTGTAATTTAAATAAGAATTATACGACTGGTACAGCACTATCCTATAGAACTTTCTGTGATGATGGAAATATTCTGTATTTATGTTGTCCACACAGAGCCAACTAGCCATAAGAAAATGCAAATTTTATTGAAATTGAAATAGCTACATGCCACAATACTGGACAGTGTAACTCAGAGTACTATTTCCTCAAAGGAGTTATCCATTAAATACATATAGATTATAATGTTAAAATTGTAATCAAAAACCAAAATATAACAGTAGCTAAGTTCTCGGCAAATGTTTACCTATATTTATTAAACTGATGGTTTTCCAGTTATGGGCTACCTGCTATATATTTTTTTATTGCTACAGTGTAGATTCTTGATATTTCATGGCATAGAAATTCCTCATGCTTCTTCATGAAATCTAATGTTTGAAATTCATGTCAGAAAATAGATGTCCTCTCTAAGATCTTTAATTCCCCACTTACTCCCTAAGAGAAACAGGCAAAGCCGTGGCCAGGTTAGAACCAATTTAGAATGGTGGTCTTGTTATGGGTCAGATATGACATCTAAACTGCACCATTCAATACTATAGCCACCATCAACATACAGCTACTGAGAACTTGAAGAATGTCTAGTGTAAATTGAGTTGTGCTGTAAGTATAAACTGCATGCTGGATATCAAAGACCTGGTAAGAAACATAATGAACTGACAGTTTCTGGCCAGCATAAACCGGGACAATGAAAAAATTACTCAAGACACAAAGTCAAGAGAGGGGAGTGGGAGAACAATGAAAGCAGCTCCCGAGCTCTTTCCTACATTACCTTTTATTTTCAAACTTATCAGGTAAAGGGCCTTCTATTTTTAGGTAAAAAGAAACAAATACTGTAGATGTAACAGAGCAGGATGTATCCAGAATGTTCCGGGGACAGGATGGCAATAGATAGAAACATCAAGTAGAGAGTGAAGCAGGGTGTTCTAGCTGTTTTCAGCAAGAACTGATAAAGGTGGCAAGCAAAGAATTGAGGCAAGTTTTGTGCAAGGCAAAGGAGTTAAGAGCAGTTTCCTGTTCTGTTTTTTGCAAAGCATAAAGCATATTCATAGAAGATTTAATCAGCAAGCTTCTACAGTAACAATATCTCAGTAATTTTTATAATGATACCATATTTAAATATTTTAAATATATTAGTTTAAAATGTATTATTTAAATTATCATATTTCTTTCTACTTTTTAACAAAGATATGTAGTGGCTTAGAGCTGTATATATCACAGAAAAACATGCTCTTAAATTTAATCCATTCATGTGGGTGTGAACCCATTATAAGTAGGACCTTTTGGTGAAGTTACTTCAGATAAGATGTGGCTCACCTCAATCAGAACAATGAAGTATTTTATAAGTTTTTTTTATAATTTGAATCAAATTCAGACAGAGGGAAGGCCACATTCAGCAGAACCAGGAGAAGAATGGAGATGCCAGAAGACACCATGTCCATTCAATGTGAAAGATGAGCCAAAGGCCAAGGATCACTGGCAGCCAGCCCCAGAATATTGGTCTTTGAGAATAAAGCATCCCTTGATGACACCTTGGTTTGGACATTCTCTTACCTTCAAAACTGTGAGCTAATACATTTCTACTGTTTAAACCAATCCATTACATGGTATTTGCTTAAGCAGCCCAGGTAAAGGATATTACAAAAATTGAAATGATAACTATAATATAAATTATGTATATACACACACACACACACACACACACACACACATATATATATATATATATATATATATATATGCTTTGCATTATTTTTCTGTTGGACAGGGCTAAGGGCCACAAGCAACAGCAGTAGCACAGCTCCAGATTTTCTTATGTGAAAAAAAAAACTCATACTTGATTACAATCAAAACTACAATCACTACAAATTTAAGTATCAATATAAACACACTCAGATGGAAGTAGAGGACAAGAAGTGTCCTAGCTTGCTAGCTGCCAGAATGCAACACACCAGAGATGTACTGGCTTTTAATAAAACGGGATTTATTTCATTAGTTCTTCAGAGGAAAGGCAGCTAACTTTCCACTGAGGTTCTTTCT
Source organism: Myrmecophaga tridactyla (assembly GCA_004026745.1). Classification (NCBI taxonomy): domain Eukaryota; kingdom Metazoa; phylum Chordata; class Mammalia; order Pilosa; family Myrmecophagidae; genus Myrmecophaga; species Myrmecophaga tridactyla. The sequence goes on from PVIY010037320.1 coordinate 9,824, forward strand.
TACATGGGAAGGCACAGGGTGATCTCTGCTGGCCTTCTCTCTGGGCCTCTGGGTTCCAACAACTTTCCCCAGGGTGATTTCTTTCTGCATCTCCAAAGGCCTGGGCTGAGCTACTTGTGCTGAGATGAGGTATGCTGAGCTGCTTGGGCTGTGCTACATTGAGCTCTCTCATTTAAGCATCAGCCAATTAATTCAAACATCATTTATTACAGCAGGCACACCTCTTAGCTGACTGCAGATGTAATGAGCAACAGATGAGGTTCACATACCATTGGCTCATGTCCACAGTAACAGAACTAGGTAACATCATCTGGCCAATTTGACAACTGAATCTAATTACCACAAGGAGGCTGATAGTTGATGCATCATAAGTATTTTTAACTTTTATTTTGAAATAATTATGGATTCACAAATAGTTGCAAAAATCATACAGTAAACTCCCATGTACTCTTCACCCAGTTACCCCAATGGTTACATCCTGTATAAGTACAGTCCAGTAACAAAATAAGAAAAACTGACACTGGTAAAAATATGTGTATATTATAACATGCCATTTTATTACATTTATAGATTCATGTAACCACCACTGCAACATAAAGAACAATTCCAACAAAGATCTCCCTCATAGTATCCTTTAATAGACACACCCACCATTTACAACTTCTTTCCCCCAGCATCTCTAGTACTTGGTAACCAGTATAGTTTTCCATCCCATATTGGGACTTTTTTCATTGCAGTTTTGCTTTATCAGCTTTGATAAAATTTTTAAAAAGGGGGTGCATGGGTGGTTCAATGGTAGAATGCTCACCTTTCATGCGGGAGACCCAGGTTCAATTCCTTGACCATGCACCCCCTAAAAAATTTTTTTTAAAGGGTAAAGCCTATGCAATGTAATGGGAGAGGCAGCATCTGTGGATTGAGGTAGCTCAGGAGTTTCCTGAAATCCTGAAGAAACTGATTGAAGAGACTGGCTACACACTGAAATACTCCATGCTAATGAAACAGCACTATACAGCATTGGAAAATAAGGACTCAGAGGACATTGCAGTTTTGATATATCAAGGGCCTGAATAAAAAATTAAACGGGAATTTGGGGGGAGTTTTGTGGAAGCTGCAGGTAACACATGAAGGCCAGGAAATAACACAGAAAAAGCTTAGAAATTCAGAAAAGCATAAAATATATGTATAGTATTGTATAATATGAACCATTTTATCTTTTTATACTAGAAATATATACAATTTCATTTTTAAAGTTAAAATGAGTAAAATTTTGTGAAAAGAATGCAAAACCCAGCAGATGACCACAAAGGCTAGAAATGTAGATCTTTTAAAGAGTTTATTAACTCATAAATGCATACAATGTATACAGTGTTATGTATATTATCTGTACAGTAAATATTTTACTGTTTAATGACATAAATGAAAAGCTATAATTTTTTTTTTCTTAAAAATAAAATTTGTACAGCAGGCCACAGTGGCTCAGCAGGCAGAGTTCTTGCCTGCCATGCCGGAGACCCGGGTTTGATTCCTGGTGCCTGACCATGCAAAAAAAAAAAAAATCAAATTTGTAGTAAAAGAACAGTGTTTCTACATGCAGTTTTGGGGACACCAAGCCTATTTACAGCAATCTCTCATGTGACATCTCACAGTAATTTTCTGGTGATCTTGTGCTCTCCAGTTTCTCCTGTCATTTAAATGCCATAAACTATTAAAAACATGGGTCCCTAGCATAGCGTTCATAGTAGTTGGGGAAGTGCTCCAAGAAACAGGAAAGTAATGAAGTTGAAGGAAAAAAATAGAATTGTTAGATACATTTCATTCAGGCGAAATGGCTGCTGCAGTTGGCTGTCATTACAGTATAAATGAGTCAATCATAAGGCACAGAAGAAAAAAGAGGAAATCCATGAAGCTGTTGCTGGAGCTACACCAACAACTGCAAAGCATTTGCATAAACCACGACATCTGCACCTCTCTTGCATAGAAAATGCAACACTCCTTTTGGATGCAAGACTTATAAAAAAGGCATTCCAGTAGACTCTGGCATCATATGACGATGTCAAGTCCTTATATGATTTCCTAAAGAAAAAATGAAGGGTTGACTCCTATGGATTTACAGTCCAGCAAAGGTGGTTTGAAAACTTTTAAAAAAGGCATAGCCTATGCAATGTAATGGGAGAGGCAGCTCAGGAGTTTCCTGAAACCCTCAAGCAACTGAAGACTGGCTACAAACTGAAATAGATACTCAATGCTAATGAAACAGTACTATACAGCATTGGAAAATAAGGCCTCAGTGGACAGACATCAGCCAAGAAGAAAAATAAATCCCAGGTTTCCAAACTGCAAGGGACAGGATAACCCAACGTCATAGTGTTCATAATGAAGAAAGACCTGATATATAAAGCTGCTACCTCTCAAGCTTTGAAAATAAAGGATAAGTACCAACTGCTTAACTTCTGGATGTTCAGTAAGAGAGCATGGATGACCAAAGCACTTTACCTTGACTGGTTCCATCAATGTTTTTTTTTTTTTGCCGGAGGTTAGAAAATACCTTGACAGTAAGGGATTACAGTTTAAGGTGTTATTGCTTCTGGACAATGCCCCTGGCCACCTACATACAGTGTATGACCAAATACTTAACCCAAATTTTACAAGAAGGTACTGTAAATATCCTATAAAAAAAAAGAAGAAAAGATTCAGATTTCTCTGGTATGGAGGGCCAAAAAATTTTATGCAGATTTTCCAAAACCCGGGAGCACCACGCCCACTGAACCCTGTGATGTGGAAGGGATAAATGTAATCTGTTCTCCATCACTACAGGTGTATCACTAAGATACTGCTATATAAAAGAAATAATACAGTATGTGACCATTTGAGACAAGCTTTTGCTTTTTACACTCAGCATAATTCCAAGTTGCTTTGTGTATCAATAATTTACTCTTTTCATTGCTGAGAATTCCATGGTATACATTTTCTACCATTCTGTTGGTGAATATTTTTTTTGTTTTGTATCCAGAGTGTTCTTAACTTCCTTACTGTAGCTTTTCTCTTGTATTTTAGATATTACATTCTTACATATTTTGGAATCTACATGAGAATATTTTACCAATTCTGGTAAAGTGTAGAAACATTATCTTCTTTTATATCATTATTCCTTCCCTCATTTATAATTATTCTAAATATTTCTTCTACATACTTTGACAACTACATCAATCAATGTTAAAATAATTATTTCTGTGCCAGTTTGAATCTGTTGTGTACCCTAGAAAAGCCAAGTTTTTTAATCCTCACTCGATATTGCCAGGTGGAATCTTTTTTATTGTTTCATTGGCAATATGACCCACCCAATTGCAGGTGGTTACCTTTTCTTTAGATGGTTTCCAAGGAGCTGTGTCTCCACCCATTCTAGGTGGGATTGCTTAATGGAGCTCTTTAAGAGGGAACCATTATGGAAAAAGCTTTAGAGCCATGAGAGCCACCAGAACTGACAGAACCAACAGAACAGAGACCCGCGGAAGCCATTGAAGATTCCTGGAGAGAAGGTAGCACACATTTCCATGTGCCTTTCCACCTGAGAGAAAAACCTTGAACATCATTGACCTTCTTAAACCAAGGTATCTTTCCCTGGATACCTTAACTAAGACATTTTCATAGCCTTGCCTTGATTTGGACATTTTCATGGTCTTAGAGTTGTAAACTTGCAACTTAATATTAATTCCCCTTTTAAAAGCCATTCTGTTTCTGTGTATCACATTCTAGCAGCTCACAAAGTAAAACAGATTTAATCAGCAAACATAATTTAGAATATTCAAGAGGAGGGAAGTCTATTTTATTCACCCATATTTTCCCTCTATTGTTCTTCTTGCCTTCCTGATGTTCTAAGATTCCTTTATTTTTAAAATTCCATTTATTTACTGTTTCAAGAACTTTCTTTATTCATTCATTTAGATTAGGTATCCTGGTGATACACAATATTACTTTATCTTTACCTGAAAATGTATTATTTCCCCTTAATTCCTGTATGATATTTTCACTGGATATAGCATAGAAATGGAAAAGTCAGTCCTCAAATTCACATGGAGTTACAAGGGGCCCCAAACAGACAACACATCTTTAAAAAAATAAAGTTGGAGAACTCACATTTCCAATAATTTAAAAATTTACCACAAAGTGATAGCAATCAAAATAGTACGGTAATGGCATATGGATAGGCATATAGACCAATGGAATAGAACTGAGAACCCAGAAATAAATTAACACATATATGGTTAATTGATCTTCAAAAATCAACCCAAATGCCCATCAAAAGATGAACGGATAAACAAAATGTGTGTATATATATTTATACACACAAACACATAATGGAATATTGCTCCGCCAAAAAAGGAATGAAGTTCTGACACATTCAACATGGGTGAATCTTGAAGACAATATGTTGAATGAAACAAGCTAGATGCAAAAGGACAAATATTGTATGAACTCACTGAAATAAAATAATTAGAATAAGCAAAATCATAGAATCTAGAACATATGTTATTGGGGGCTAATTTGGGGGTAGGGAATGGGGAATTAATGTTTGAATTGTACAGAATTTCTGTTGGAATTGATTGCAAAGTTTTGGTAATGGATAATGGTGATGGCAGCACAACAATGAGGGTGTAATTAAAAGCCCTGAATTATATATGTGAATGTGATTAAAAGGGAAAATTTTAGGTTTAATGAATGTTACTAGAACAAAAATTAAAAGAAAAAAACACTCAAAATAAAACTATGCCAATATTTAAAACAAAGGGAAAAAAACTCCTGGACACAACCATGAATGAATACATGTTATTAACCATATGCTACAATTCAATGAAATAATGAAGTATAGATGCATAAATCAATGTGAATGAATTAGACCATTACATCAAATTATAAAAAGCAATTCACAGCACTAGAACATGTGGACATTCTAATAAATCTCAAAGGAGAACAAAAATAAAGGTTCATAATTCATTATAAAAGTAGTTCTGAAGAGGCAAAGAAGTGATAAACATAAAATTCTGACAGTATTTACATCTGGGAGGGAAGGGATATGATCAGGAAAGAGCACATGGGAGGATGCGAATGGGCTAATATGATACTTCTTATTTTGGTAGGATTACATTTTATTATTAAGCTGTATAACCCTGAACAAACATTTCTACATTCTTTTATGCTTCACTTTTCTTTTTATCCTTCTACTTCTCCTCCTTTTCTGAGATAATATCCTGAACTATTTCTCTGGTGGTGTGGATGGAAACGATGACATTACATATGAAATATCCTTTTTTTTCATCTTCAGAACTTGATTTGTTCATGCTGAATCTTTCTGATTACTGAAATAAACAGGTCTTCCATTAAGACCTTCAACTGATTGGATGAGGCTTCTTTCATTGTTGAATGCAATCTCCTCAATAAACTGTAGATGTAACACCTATAGATTCCATCAACTTGATGATTTAAGTCCACAAAATATCCTCACAGTAATAATCAGACTAGTACTAGTTTGACCAAACAACTGGACACCATAATCTGGTCCAGCTGACACACAAACTTAACCCATCATAACCTTTAATGTGGGGAAATAATTTGCATTGATAGGGGAATAAGTGCTTATCTTCAAGTAATTACATATTCCACTGGGATCATCCCCATAATTCTGATAAGACAGTGGGAGTGACCGACTCAGGCAAATATTCAGGCAAATTGCAAGGCCTGGGAAACTGTCAGAAAAGGTTTGCAATTTATAAATGAGAAGAGCTTCAGTTTTCTGATATATTTGATTTGCAGTGAAAGATTTCCCTCATTCAGTATATTCATAAGCTTTTCCCAATGTTTATCTCTGAAGTATGACTTCTGAGAATTCCCACATCCATTACATCCATAGTGTAATTCATTCATAGTCCCTTGATGCATTTTTTCCCTAGCTTTAACTTTTTTTTTTTTTTTTTGCATGGGCAGGCACTGGGAATCGAACCCAGGTCTCCAGCATGGCAGGCGAGAACTCTGCCTGCTGAGCCACCATGGCCCACCCTCCCTTGCTTTAAATTTTATTTTGAAATAATTTTAAATATACAGGAGTTGCAAGAATAATATAAACGCCATACAGAGAACTTCAAAATACCCCAACCTCTACCCCAGTTACTGAGATTTGCCACATCTGCTGTATCATTCTGCTTGTGATCTATTAATCTTTCATCTATGTATTACTCTGTCATCTGAACATTTCAGAGAAGTTTGCACATCATGAACACATAATACTTTCATGTACATTTATTATGAACAAGGAAATTCACTTATGTAATCCCTTTAAGTGCAGCTATCAAGGTCAAGAAATTAACAACGATAAAAACCATATATTCTACATTCCATTTTTTTCTTTTGTCCTGATAATGTCCACTTGAGCTGTTTCTTCTCTAATTCTTACATTCCTCTCCAGTATAACATACTGCATATTTATTTATATTTAGTTCCTCCTTAAATTGTGGAAACATATATACAACTTAAATCTTCCCATCCTGACCCCTCCCTAACATACCATTTAGTGGGATTAATCATATCACAACGTTGAAGTATCTTTTTCAGCATATATCAGTAGCACTTCCATTTCATTCTGGAAACATACACTCATATTGCATAAATTTTACCGCCCTGCCACCAACCTCTAGTAACATATATGCTATTTTCTATCTTTATGAGTTTGCATATTCTTTGTGGTAACACCAATGACCTTAAACTTAATATCCCAAATCTGTTTTCATTTGTATTGATACAGCTTTTAACAACTTCAATAGTACAAACTATATTTCTATACACCACTGTTCTCCCACCATTATGTAGTTCTTATCACAAATTACATATCTATACATTATGAGTTCAGAATCATTGTCATTGGGCTTTATGCATCTGCCTCTTAGATCTTGTAAGAAGTAAAAACAAACTGTAAAACCAAAAATTCAATAGTACTTGGGTTTATATTTACACACATCTTTATCTTTACCAGAGATCTTTATTTCTTCAAGTGGCTTCAGTCATTGCCTAGTGTCCTTTCGTTTCAATTTGTAACACTCCCTTTAGCATTTCCCGTAGGGTTGGTCTAGTGGTGTCAAAGTATGCAGCTTTTGTTTATCTGAGAATGGGTTAATTCTTCCTTCATTTTTGAAAGAGTTGTGCTGGATATAGAATTCTTGGTTGGGCAATTTTTTCTCTCAGCATTTTAAATATGTCTTCCCACTGCCTTCTGTCCTCAAGGTTTTCCATGAGAAACCAGCCCTTAACCTTATTGAGTCTCTCTTATATGTGATATGTAGCTTCTGTCTTGCAGCTTTTAGAATTCTCTTTATCTTTGGCATTCAACGGTTAAATTATAACATGGGGTGATATAGGACTATTTGGGCTTATCCTGCTTGGAGTTTGTTGAGCATCATGGATATGTATATTTATGTCTCAATATATTTGGGAAGTTCTCAGCTATTATTTCTTTGCATGTTCCCTTGGCATCTTTCCCCTTTGGTTCTCTTCCTGGGACTACCACAATGTATCTAATGGAACTCTCATATGCTCTTCTAGCTCTGTTCTTTCTTTCCTCCTTCTCCTGAGACTGGATGATTTCAACTGTTTTCTCTTCAAGTTTACTGACCCTTTCATTGGCAGCTCCAAGCTAGTTTTGAACTTCTCTAGGGAATTCTTTCTCCATGGTCCTCAGTTCTGTTTCATACCTTTTCATAATTCCCACCTCTCTACTGATATTCTCTTTGTGTTCACCTATCATTTTTCTGATTTCCTTTAGTTCTTTATTCATGATTTTCTTTAGCTCTTTGATCATATATATATATATATATATATGAGCATAAAAAAATTCTGTGTCTAGACTGTCTCTGTTCTGATCCTCTTCACTGAGAGTCACAAATGTTTTAATTTTTCCTTTGCCTGGGCCATCACTTCCTGTTTCTTTGTGTGTTAATATTTTGTTGAAATCTGGGCATTTTCATATTTTAACATGTTATCACTAGGATTTAGACTCTGTAGTGTCTGTTCTTTAAACATGTATCCAACTATGGTGTTGAAAGAGCTTTCTATGAGTGACAGGACCTAACAAGAAAAGAAGAAGAGGAGGAGGAAGAAAAGGAAAAGAAAACACACTTTCCTAGTTTTTAAACATTTTCCTGTGCAAATGCTCTCCTTCAGGCTTATACATAAGAGTATGGAAAACAGCTCGAGCCCAAAGTGTAGGAAACTTTCTGATCTTATTGTGCATGATACACTCCTCTTATTGGGCATGTGTGTGTGACCCTAGTCATTCTCGTGTTTACATGGAAACAAATATCACCTCTTTCCAAAGAATCAGTTTCCTCACGGTCCCAGGCACTGCACTGTATGTCTTACAGAAAGCAATCCCATGCCTTGTGCAACATGACTCGACTGCCCATCCACAGCATTCTGTAGGAAAACTCACTAAGCTGCCTTTTACCATACGAGGTAAGTTCTGAGACAGCAAAGTTCCTCATGCCTCCACCAGATAGGCTGGGCCAGACATACATGCTCCTAATATGTACATAAGGTTATTCTGCTTCCTCAGGCAGCAGGACCAGGGATCCACACTGGAACTGCAGGTCAGCTTGGTACTGAGCTGATTATGGGATGAGGTAGGGGCCAGCCATGGAGTCACAAGATCTTACTTCTTTTAAGTGATATTTTTCTTCAGTACTTGCTCTTCTATCACAACCTATTATCTATTTTCTGGAACTTTTATAAATAAAATTTTGCCAGTTTTCCCTGGTTGTTTAGGGCTTCTGTCAGGGAATTAAGAGCTGAAGACTCTCACTCTGCCATCTTGATTGGGGTGGGACATCTCTGATGTTTTCTTAGGTCTAATTTCTGATTGAAAGTTTCCCCACAGTCATCACATTTAAAGTGTTTCTCCCCTTTATGAGTTCCCTGATGTCCTCTGAGGGTTGATTTGTAAGCAAAAGCTCTACCACATTCATTACATTCATAGGGCTTCTCCCCTGTATGAGTTCTCTGATGTGATCTTAGGCCAGAATTCTTGCTGAAAGCCTTCCCACATTCATTACAGTCATAGGGTTTCTCTCCTGTGTGGAGTCTCTGATGTACTCTTAGACTTGCCTTTGTGGTGAAAGCTTTCCCACATTCATTACATTCATAAGGCTTCTCCCCTGTGTGACTTCTCTTGTGTATTCCTAGGCTTGACCTCTGACGGAAAGCTTTCCCACATTCAATACACTGATAGGGTTTCTCCCCTGTGTGAGTTCTCTGGTGTGTCCTTAGGCCCAACTTCTCTCTGAAAGTTTTTCCACATTCATTACATTGATAGGGTTTCTCCCCTGAGTGAATTGTCTGATGCCTTCTTAGGGTTGAATTATGGGCAAAGGCTTTCCCACATTCATTACATTCAAAAGGTTTCTCCCCTTTGTGAACTGTCTGATGTAGAATGAGGTAAGACTTCTTACAAAAGGATTTACCACATTCACTACATTCATATGGTTTTGTCCCTGTGTGAATTGCCTGATGTCTTTTGAGGTTTGAATTCTGGGCAAAGGCTTTCCCACATTCATTACATTCATAAGGTCTCTCTCCTGTATGAGTTCTCTGATGCAGAACGAGTTGTGACTTCTTACAGAAGCATTTTTCACATTCACTACATTCATAGGGTTTCATTTTTTTGTGAGTACTATTATGTACATTGAAAGGTGGCTGACAGTCAGTTTTCCTACACATGCTATAGTCAGATGTCTCAGTTCTATGAGTTGAATTAGGGTTGATGTCTTGTGCAAATCTTAAGGGTTTCACCCCTAAGTGACTTCTCTCTTTTTTCCCAAAATGTGAGTTGTGGCTGAAACTTTTCCTTCCTGTGTCAGTTCTCTGAAGTTCAGTGAATAAAATATGCCACAGATTTTTGTCTTGAATTTCCAGGCTCTTCTCTAAGACATTATTAAGTTGAAAGTTTTCTAAAAATGAGAAAACAAAAAAAAATACCTCATGAATCTGAAACACTTTTTTAAGGTTTATATACACTCCTTTATTGTGCATTTGACGTTTTCCAACCCATGTAACAAGAATAAACAAGTTTCCTACATTCCATCTGTTTGAGGAAAATAATATGCTGAAGTGGAAAAAAGTAGAAAAAAAGTGATGATGCTTATATTTACACATCATGAATTTTTAAAAAAAATTTCAAAATCCTATAGAAAAATATAAATGTAGGAAAGGATCAGTGAAAACACAGACAACAGACTCATAATTGGAAAACTCTGAAAATAAAATGAAATGAATTAATAAGTGGACAATAAAGGAAAGTCAGTGGGCCTGGGTTTTGAAAGTATACATAAGACAAAGATTTTTATTCGGGAGGATATCAGGGTTTAGAGGTCCTTACATTGTCAAATATAGATTACAAAAGTATGATATTCATAATAGGTATTTTGATTTAGATTTCTTCTTTTCCATTTTACACACCAATATTAAAATAAATTAATAATGGCATGGATTTCCTTGTGATTAAAAGAACAGTCGTATACTCGACCACAGACTATCTTGGCTTTTACTCACAGAAATATGAATGCACAAGATAGTGTAAACTGAAGAGAAGAAAATCCACCTTTCTAATGGGGAATGAATTTACTTTACTTTCTTGGCTCTGGGAACCTCTCCTCCCACAGAAATCATAAGTTTGCAATTTGAAATGTGCTTATTTATTCTCGTGAAAGTAACCTGTCCCCACCTAATCCTTAAATTGGCATTCCATCTACTTATCAACATACATAGCATCTACTGACTGTTAGAAACTTAAGGATCATATTTCAGCCTGATTCCAAAACTTTCGAGTTATCCTTCATATTTATTTTTCATGCAAATTTTTACATAAATTTAATTATTATTACCCCGAAGCAACCAACATCCAACAATTTCAAGTCTACTATTTCTACAAAATTAAGAACACAAAGTCACAGGAAAAGGCAAAAGAATTACGAAATAATATAAAAAATATGGGCTTCTATAATTCTGAATATGAAAGAAGACACAATTTCAGAAATTACTCAGTGAAGGTGCTCATTTGAAGAATCTTTTGCAGAGAGAAAAACAAAAATATTTTCTGATGCACAAAAATGATCAATCTTCTTATACCCCTGAGTCACAAGCATATATAACGTAAAACTCTTAACAGGAATCTATTTTTATTGTGCTTTTGAAAAAGGGACTTCATGAGAAGAACTGCTAGACCATGACCCCAGAGATAAAAGGAAAAAATATGAATTTTAGATCATAGCACAGAAAGAACAAAAGGAAACAAAACAAAACCTGGAAGGCTGAGTAAGTAGGCTATCCTAGTTTAAAGTGCATGGAGGTCAAAACAACTAGAATTTTCCTGGTAAAATACAGAAAAAAGAAAAAGTTATGCTGAAATAAAAGTACTTTTTGTAGAGGGTCATCTTAAATCTTTGGTTGAAGACTTTGTCTGTATGTAAGAAACCACCTGAAGTTTTAGGAAGAACCACCTGAAAGCACTAGTTTGAAAAATTCCCAAAACACAACTCAGAAGTGAGAAGTTGGGAAAATATGGAACTGACCTCTCATTATACAGAGAATTGAGTACTTGTCTCCAAAGTGTATAGAGACTTAACAGTGCTGCCTACTTAATCTTGGTCTAAAGCACAGTTAGGACCCAACAAAACATCTAAAAAAACAAGTACTGAAAGGCTCAAGGTACATCCACGTAATTTATTGAAATCCATAAAAACATCCCAGATTTAAAATAATATAATAAAATTTAGCACCCAAAATATATTAATCAAATCCTAATAGTAATAAAAGAGTAGACAAATACATAATCATACTTGTATACAATGTTCCTTTGTCAGTAGTTAGTAGCACAAACAGTCAAAATGTCATAATAATGACTTGAGCAATAATATCAGCTCTTTTGAATTAATTTTGAATAAAACATTAGAACCAAAATAAAAGAAAATACAATCTTTCATGCACATGTGGAAAATTCATCAGGATTACAGTTGGGTCCAATAAAAGTCCCTAAAATGTAAGAAGGGTTGACCATACAGGGCATTGTTCTCCAAATAAATATAAACTTAAAATCTGTAACAAGAAGAAAATAGGAAACACTCAAGTACTGAAAGTTAAAAATACTTCAGCATCACCATGGGTCATTGAAAAAAATCACAAGAAAATATCCTGAAATAAATTAAAACATAGCTATTAAAAAAAATTGTGTGGTACAGCTAAAGCAGTTAAGAGCTATATATATATATATAGCTCTGGATCATGATTTATGCTTCCAGTTTCAAATAAGCTGGTAAAAAATTGGCAAAAAAACCAAAATTATGAAGAGGAAAAAAAATAAATTCAGTCACTTTGATGAAATTTAAAAATTCCTTGAAAGACATAAACTATCAAAGCTCATTCAAAAAGCAATAGTAGAAAGCCCCTATGGCACTGTGTTTAAAAAAAGAATATTATGTTTGTAACTTTCTTTTTATAATTAAAACCTTCCCTGACAGAAAATGCTAGATACGGATTGCTTTAATGGTGAAACTTACAAAAAAACTAAAGAAACAATAATACAATTTCTATAAAAACTTTTCTAGAATATAGTAGAAAGGGTAACACTTTTCAATACCTTTTAGTAGGCAAGCATTACCAAGCTATGAAAACCAGGGAAAGATATTATAAAAAAAAAAAGATATTAATTTTTTTTTTGGAAACATAGGTAATAAACACTTATGTTAGCAAATGAAATCCATAAACACATAAAAAGGATAATATGACATGGGCAAGTAGTGTTCATATGGGAATGAAAGACTAACATCCCCAAAGCAAGGTAATTCACAATAATTTGAAAATGAAAAATCATAAAATGATGTGAATAGAGAAAAAAATACCTGACAAAACTAAACACCTATGGATTATTCAAGAGATGTATCACAAAAGAAGACATAAATTTATCAAAAAGCACGTGAAAACAGTTCATCATCATTATTCATCAGGGAAATGTAAATGAAATCCAGTAAGACACAAACTGACACTGACTAAAAGGGTTAACATTAGTAAGATAATACTAAGTGTTGGTAAAGATGCGGAGCAACCAGAACTCTTACATTTTTAGTGGGCATGAAAAATGGCACAGATACAATGGAAACATTAAGCAGTTACTTATACAGGTATAAATACAACTTCCCACAACTACTTCATAGCAGCTTTATTCATATAACACCAAAGTGGAAATAAATGATAGTATCTACATATGATGGAACACTAATCATTAACAAAAAGAATAAATTACTGAAACATCCTGCAATAAAAATGTATACATCTCAACAGAAAATGATTTTAGGTGAAAGAACTGAGGGAAAAAGGCACACATACCCTATGATGAACGCAACTGTATGATGAGCTATAATATTCTGAAAAAGGCAAAACTATATGGGGAGTAAATCAGTGATTGTCAAAAGGTAGTGGGAGGGTGGAGGAGAATGGCTGCAAAAGGCTGCAAAGAAACTTATTTACAGTGGTGGAACTGTTCTGTGTTGATTTTAGTGATAATAATCAACTGAATACACTTTCAAAACTCACTGACTTATATAGAAACTTGCTGAAATTTATGTTCTGTTATATCTCCATACATGTGATCCAAAAAGAAAAAAGCAAAAACAGAAATGCATTCCACATGGGGTTACATGCTAGAATGTGCTCACCCACTGAGACGAGGTGGCTGTAGTTCTCCAGCATCACATCTCTGTACAGGGTCCTTTGGGCAGGGCTAAGGTGCTTCCACTCCTCCTGGGTGAACTCCACAGCCACGTCCTTGAAAGACAATGAGGCCTGTAACAGCACAGCTCTGGTAAATCTGAAGGGTCCAGAAAAAGGTGACGTAGAAAATACCTTAGGAAACTGACTCTTGAAAAGTTTACTATTGAGGGTGCATGGGTGGTTCTATGGTAGAATGCTTGCCTTCCATGCAGGATAACCTGGGTTCGATTCCCGGACCATGAACACAAGGCAAAAAAAAAAAAATTCTACTATTAAGAGTTTCAAACAAAATACAATAAAGGATGGCTAACATGGCCCTAACTTTGTCTTCTAGTGAGGGAAAACTCATAAATGGTATAAACATCATTCTCATACTCTTATTCATGTGCAATTACAAATTATATATAAGCACTAGCTATTAATTTGATACCTATGATGCTTGGTGGATTTTTAAGATAAAGTTATTACATTGGCTTCACAGAATTTTATCTACACTGCAATGACCTGTTCTGAGAACTCTCTAGGATACATGCAACCCTACTCTGAGTTCTCTATTAGAGTAATGGGGAATCAGTGAAGAGATATACTAAGCCCTGGAGGTATTTCACGCAACCAAACCATATTTCAGAAGCAATGTTCTGTAAAAACACTGGAAAATGTCTTAAGCATCAAAATACAAGAGACCAATTTAGGAAGTGCCTATCTATTAAGGCAAAGCAATGGAATAAAGCATTTGGACACTGATTCTATAAGAGAAAAGAAATCACTAATTTGTTGGCAGCTACTAAGGAACACAGCATGATGAGTGGGGTGGCTGCTGATTTCATAAGCCGAGACTGGAAGAACAGAATGAAAGTGTTGGGTGGTCACACTGAGGCTCATCCCATGCACGCTGCACCCCAAAGTACTGTAAACACACAAGTAGAATTATCCCCAGCACAGTTGTTTACATGATTTTAGAGCATTCAGGGCAGGTCTGAAATGAAGATAAGGACTTAGGAGACATCAGGCATTAAGGTGGTGTACTGGGTTAAATGGTGTCACCCAAAGTTCATGTTCACCTGGAGTCTTAGAATGTGAAATTATTGTAAATGGTGCAGATGTGATTAGTTAAGACGAGGTTATACAGGACTAAGGTATCCGGTAAATC
>PVIY010037321.1:5716-24885 GCA_004026745.1 Myrmecophaga tridactyla
CCTGCTGCCACTACCCTAGGCATGCCCACAAAGGGCCCCATGCCTTAAACTAGCACACACCAAGGTTACACACCCCTCCCCCCAGACCAGTGCACCTGCACAGCTACGTCCTCCCTGGCCACTGGGCGCCCACATTCACAAGCATCAACATAACATCCCCAACCTGTGCCCATACCTGCCCTGAAACAAATCATCATACTGAGTGCTCCACCCCATGCCCTGCTCCCTGCTGTACAACCATCTGGCAAACACAAGGCCTTAGACTACTGAAAAGAAATCAACTCCCAAAGTAAATCAATCAAGATATTTACATGTGACGAAGACAGCAGAAGATCACTAAGCATATCACAATGAAGACAGATACAGCCCTGCCTAGTGACCAAATCAAACACCAGAGGAGACACAGATGTTGGAACAACTAATCAAATTTGTTCATACAACTCTATTTAATAAAATAAGTGGGATAGCAAATGACATAAAGGATATCAAGAAGACAGTAGAAGAGCACAAAGAGGAATTTGAAAGAATAAATAGAAAAATAACAGAAATTACAGAGATTAAAGACTCTGTTGACCAAAAAATAAACACACTAGAGGTACACAACACCAGATTTGAGGAGAAAGAAGAAAGAATAAGTGATACAGAAGACAGGATAATTGACTTTGAAGACTCAAAACAGCAAATGGCAAAAAAAAAAAGTGGAAAAAATTGAATGGGAACTCAGGGAAATAGACAAAACAAAGCGCACAAATATAAGAATCATTGGTGTCCCAGAAGGAGAAGAGAGGAGTAAAGAGCTAGGGGGAGTAGTTGAGAATATAATGAGGGAAAACTTCCCAACCCTCATAAAGGACATAAGTATACAAGTCAAAGAAGCCCAACGAACTCCAAAAAGAATAAATCCAAATAGGCATTCCCCTAGGCACATATTAATCAGTCTGTCAAATATTTGAGAGAAGCAGAAAATCCTGAAAGTGGCAAGAGAAAAACAATATACTACATACAAGGGAAATCAAATAACACTGAGTTCAGACTACTCAACTAGCACCCTGGAGGTGAAAAGGCAGTGATATGATATATTCAAGATCCTGAAAGAGAAAGACTTACAGCCAAGAATTCTGTACCCAGCCAAACTGTCCTTCAAAATTGAGGGAGAGATTAAAGTTTTCATAGACAGAGAAGTCCTGAAAGAATTTGTCAACAAGAGACCAGCCCTAAAAGAAATACTAAAAAGAGTTCTGCCGGCTGAAAAAAAAGACAGGAGAGGGAGGTCTGGAGGAGGGCACAGAATTGAAGAGAATCACTAAGAGTAATTTAAAGAATACAAAAAGAAAGAGGGAAAAGAATATGTAGATCTGACAAAATAAAAAAGATAAGAGTGGAATAAAGAAATGCCTTTTCAGTAATAAATTTGAATGTTAACTGACTAAACTTTCCAATTAAAAAAATACAGATTGGCAGAATGGATTAAGAAACATAATCCAGCTATATACTGCTCACAAGAGACTCATCTTAGACACAAGGATATAAATAGACTGAAAGTGAAAGGATGGAAAAAGATTTTCCATGCAAATTGTAACCAAAAGAAAGCAGGAGTAGCTATACTAATATCAGACAAAATAGACTTTAAATGTAAAGACGTCATAAGAGACAAAGAAGGACACTATATACTAATTAAAGGGTCAATTCTCCAAGAAGATATAACAATCATAAATGTTTATGCTCCCAATCAAGGAGCTCCAAAGCACATGAGACAGACATTGATTGGCCAAGCTGAAGGGAACGATAGATGTTTCAACAATAATAGTAGGAAACTTCAATACAACACTCTCCTCTATAGATAGAACAACCACACAGAAGATCAACAAGGAAATATCGAAGTTAAATAACTTGATACATGAATTAGATCTAACAGACATATATAGGTCATTTCACCCCAAAGCACAAGGTTATACATTCTTCTCTAGTGCTCATGGAACATTCTCCAAGATAGATCATATGCTGGGGCACAAAACATTCTTAATAAATTTTAAAATATTGAAATTACTCAAAGCACTTTCTCTGATCACAATGGGATGAAGCTGGATCTCAATAACCACCAAAGAATGAGAACATTCACAAATATATGGAGATTAAACAACACATTCTTAAACAACCAGTGTGTCAAAGAAGAAATTGCTAGAGAAATCAGTAGCTATCTAGAGATGAATGAAAATGAGAATACAACTTATCAGAACTTATGGGCAGCAGCAAAGGCTGTGCTTAGAGGAAAATTTATCTTAAATGCCTATAATAAAAAACAAGAAAGAGCAAAAATCAAGGACTTAACAGTAAACCTGGAGGAATTTGAGAAAGAACAGCAAACTAACCCCAAAGCAAATAGGACAAGAGAGATAACAAAGATTAAAGCAGAGATAATTGATGGGAGAACAAAAGAACAATAGAAAGAATCAATAAAAAAAAATTAATAAAATTGATGGGCCACTAGGAAGACTGACAAAGTGAAAAAAAGAGAGGATGCAAACAAACAAAATCAGAAAAGAGAAGGGGTATGTTACCACAGACCCTGAAGAAATAAAAGAAATTATAAGAGGATACTATGAACAACTATATGCCAACAAATTTGACAACTTAGATGAAATGGGCAAATTCCTAGAGACCCACAAACAAGTTACACTGACTCAGGAAGAAATAGAAGATCTCAACAAACTAACCACAAGTAAAGAGATTCAATCAGTCATCAAAAATCTTCCTACAAAGAAAAGCCTAGGGCCAGATGGCTTCACTGGGGAATTTTATCAAACATTCCAGAAAGAACTAATGCCAATCCTGCTCAAATATTTCCAAAAAATTGAGGAAAAAGGAACTCTACCTAACTCATTTTATGAAGCTAATATTTTAATACCAAAACCGAGTAAAGTTGCTATAAGAAAGGAAAACTATATGCCGATCTCCCTAATGAACATATATACAAAAATTCTCAATAAAATATTAACAAATTGAATCCAACAGCACATTAAAAAGAATTATACACCATGACCAAGTGGGGTTTATATCAGGAATGCAAGAATGGTTCAACACAAGAAAATCAATTAATGTAATACAGCACATTAACATTTCAAAAGGAAAAAATCACATGATCATCTCGATTGATGCTGAAAAGGCATTTGACAAAATTCAGCATCCTTTTCTCATAAAAACACTCCAAAAGATAGGGATCAAAGGTAACCACCTCAATATGATAGAGGGAATATATGAAAAACAGATAGCCAGCATTGTACTCAATGGAGAGAGACTGAAAGCCTTCCCCCTAAGATCAGATAGCTGTCTCTGCTATTATTCAACATTGTCCTAGAAGTTCTAGCTAGAGCAATTAGGCAGGACAAAGAAATAAAAAGCATCCAAATGGAAAGGAAGAAGTAAAACTCTCATTATTTGCAGATGATATGATACTATACTGGGAAATCCTGAGAAATCTACAGCAAAGTTACTTGAGCTAATAAACAAATTGAGCAAGGTGGCAGGATATAAAATTAATGTGCAAAAATCAGTAACATTTCTATACACAAGCAATGACCTAGCTGAGGAGTCAGTTAAGGAAAAAATTCCATTCAAAATAGCAACTAAAAGAATCAAATACTTAGGAATGAACTTAACTAGGGATCAAATACCTAGGAATGAACTTAACTAGGGACGTAAAGGACTTGTACACAGAAAACTACATAACATTGCTAAAAGAAATCAAAGGAGAACTAAGTAGGTGAAAAGATATTCCCTGTTCATGGATGGGAAGGCTAAATATAGTTAAGATGTTTTCCCCTGTTGATCTTCAGCTTCAACACAGTACCAATAAAAATTCCAACAACCTACTCTGAAGATTTGGAAAAGCTAACTACCAAATTCATATGGAAGGGAAAGAGACCCCAAATAGCTAAAAGCACCCTTAAAAAAAGAAGAACAAAGTGGGAAGATTAACACTACCTGGCTTTAAAACCTATTTAAAGTCACAGTGGTCAAAACAGCATGGTACCAGCACAAAGACGGAAACATTGACCAATGAAATCAAATCGAGAGTGCAGAAATAGACCATCAAATCTATGGTCAACTGATTTTTCACAAGTTGACCCAAAATCCTCTGAACTGGGACAAAACAGTCTTTTCAATAATTGGGCATGGAAGAACTGGATATCAATAGCCAAGAGAATGAAAGAGGACCCCTATCTTACACACTATGCAAAAATTAACTCAAAGTTGATCAGACACCTAAATATAAGGACTAGCACCATAAAGCTTTTAGAAGAAAATGTAGGGAAACATCTTCAAGACCTAGCAATAGGAGGTAGTTTCCTAGACTTTACAACTAAAGCACAAGCAGCAAAGGAAAAAAATGATAAACGGGAACTCCTCAAAGTCAAATGCTTCTGCACCTCAAAAGACTTCGTCAAAAAAGGTGAAGAGGCAGCCAACTCAATGGGAGAAAATATTTGGAAATCACATATCAGACAAAGGTATGATTTCCTGTATGTACAAAAGAAATCATACAACTCAACAACAAAAGAACCAACAATCCAGTTATAAAATGGGCTAAAGATATGAATAGGCATTTTTCTGAAGAGCAAATATAGATGGCTCAAAAGCAGATGAAGAGATGCTCATTTTCACTGGCTATAAGGGAAATGCAGCTCAAGACTACAATGAGATACCACCTCACATCTATAAGAATGGCTGCTATTAAACAAACAGGAAACCATAAATGTTAGAAAGGATGTGGAGAAACTGGGACACTTATCACTGCTGGTGGGAATGTATAATAGTGCAGCCACTATAGAAGACTGTTTGGCAGTTCCTTAGGAAACTAAATGTCAGGTTGCCCTGAACTAAACATCAAGTTGCCCAGCAATAGCACTCTTTGCTATATACCCAGAAGAGCCGAAAGCAATGACACAGACATTTGCACACCAATGTTCATAGCAGCATTATTCACAATCACCAAAAGATGGAAACAAACCAAATGCCCGTGAACAGATGAGTGGATCAACAAATGTGGTATATACATATAATAGAATATTATGCAGCAATAAGACAAAATGATGTCCTGAAGCAAATGCAAAATGGATGAGCCTTGAGGACATAATGCTGAGTGAAGTTAGCCAGACACAAAAGGATAGATATGGTACAAGTCCACTTTATGAGACCAGCATAAAGGTGTAATCAGAGGTTTATAATACAGAAGATAGTGAACTTAGAGATACATAGAATCTAGAGATGCATGAACCATTAGTTAATGAGGTTAAACTCCAATTTAAGGGGATAGATAGGAGTGAAGGTGATTCTCTAGTGGGTCTAGAAGTAATATTACCCTATTGAAGATGAACAAGAATGAAAGGGGTTGTATAGACCTACATGTCCCATTGACTCACACTAGAAATATGAATGAGTTCTCTAAAGAATTACTTCAAAGATAAGATTCTTGTATAAAGAGTGTTTAAGTCCAGGGTACAGGGGGGAAACTGCTATTGCATGCTATGAGCTATGATCAAAAGGAAACCATCAGCACTACCACAGCAACATTAGAGGTAAATAATGGGGTGAGGGACAAGAGTTAAGAGGAGATTTAGATTTCTTATTTGGTGAGGGTGTGTTTATTGGTTTTCTTTCTCCTGGGAACAATGAAATTATCTACAATTGAGAACGTTGATGGATTGTGTACTTTGGGCCCTCTACATGATGCCTGATGAATGCAGATGGCTGAAGGATGCACTGATAGATAAATAGATTAACGAATGATGTTGTATACTTATGAACGAAGGTTGTGCTGCTATAAAAAGGAACAATGTCATCAGGCATGCAATGATGTGAAAGAACATGTGGGACATTTAATGAGACAAAATAAGCCAGAAACAAAAAAAAAAAACAATGGCATGGTCACCTTTAGAAAATGCTTATAAGAAAACAAGGACCTAGATTGTAAGCTTTTAGAGCAGACACATTAAATCCGGAGTGGTGATTACAATTTCTGGATTTTGAGAGGCTGTTTTATATATATATAACCTGATATTTAGAGATAAAAAATGAAGCAGAACAGGTTGGGGTTAAAGTAATTCAGAACATAGAGTAAGGAAGACAATGTCTACACTTTAGAACCATACATAGTCTTTGAGACCAATGGAAGAAAGGTTTATTTGATCTGGAACTGAAATTTTCTGTAGTGCATTATCTAATTTAACCTATCTATATAACTCCTGTGGACAACTGAAACATAGAAAACACAGAATAAGAAAGAGGTCTTTTAATCCTGTATAGATTATTATAATGCCTGGAAACATCCTAGACTACATTAAGCAGATAATCAAAAAGTATTGGCAAAGTCCCCTGAGGGAGGGGAGAAAGAATATGAAACTATTAAACTTTGCCATCAGGGAATCCCCTGATACTGTGTCAAACTTAAGGGATACCCAAATCAATAAGCCATGCCCTTGATCATGAGACTTACTCTTGCGAAGCTTATGTAGGTAGCAGAGAAGCTTAGACTACCTATAACCATGCTTAAAAGTTACTTCTGGAGAGCCTCTGTTGTTGCTCATATGTGGCCTCAGTCTCTCTAAGCCAAACTCTGCAAGTGAAATCATTGCCCTCCTCACTATGTGGGACATGACATCTGGGGTGAAAGTTTCCTTGGTGATGTGGCTGATGACTCACAGGGATGAATCCAGACCTGGCACCGTGGGATCAACAATTACATCCTGACCAAAAGGGGGAAAAGAAGTGTAATTAATAAAGTATCAGTGGCAGAGAGAGTTCAAATACAGTCAAAAGGCTACTTGGAGGTTGCTCTTACGCAAGCTTCAGGTAGACTTTGCTACTTATCATAACCTGCCAACCCCCAACCAAGACCATTCCAGTCAATCCCAAAGAACACCTAGGGCAATATATAAAATTCCACAAGGGTTCCAGGCACTAGAGTAACTTTCCAGAAACCTGCAACCTCCAGATGGATCCCTGGTCCATATAAGTCCTGACACCTAGCCCAGCCTCTCCAGAACATCAGATAGTTCCATCTCCCTGCCCCATATTAGAGACAGACCCTTTCAATATCAAAAATTTAGAATTACCATAGCCCAAACAACTCCAAAGAAGATGGAAAGATCAAAAGTGATGGTGGAATTATACATAGAAGATAGGACTTAACAAATGAATATGAATGCTGAATCCTTAAGTTGATATCTCTTTTAGTCTCCAGCGTTTTAGAGCAGCCAGAAGTAAAAACCTAAAATTGTGAAATTGTAACCCATGTCAAAGTCTGAAATATGTTCTACAACTAATTGTGGTGCTGTGCTTTGAAATTTATAGCTTTTTTGTATATATGTCATTGTTCACAAAAAAAAGAAGGAAGAAAATGTCGATTGTGATGATAAAAAAAAGTAAGCCTTCTAGTTTCCTATATTCTGGAGCAGCTAGGAGGAAAAACATGAGGGGATCGTATGGTAGCCCATGATAAACTCTGGGATCTGTCCTATAACCACTTGTTGAAAAGTGCTTTGAAAATTATTGTTTTTTATTTCTTTGCTTTGTACATATGTTACACTATACAATAAAAAAAAGTAAAAAAAATATTCAACAAAGAAAATATTAATTACTTTTTAGGTACATTTACCTCAATAAGAACATTTGAAGCATTAATAGATGATGGAAATATACATAGTTTTTAAAGAGAACAATCTGAATTTAAAAGATCACTGAACATGGCTGGGCCACAATAGCTCAGTGGCAGAGTTCTCGCCTGCTATGCCAGAGACCCAGGTTCAATTCCTAGAGCCTGCCCATGTTAAACAAAAAAATCACTGAACTATCAATATGGAGTTTCAAACTGAGACTATCTGAAAACAATATGTCCATTTTGTTTAATGACCTAACAGGGAAGAATAATTTGTAATTTATGAATTATCAATTTGTTTTTTATTTAAATTTCTAAAATAAGCCCATGTGTCAACTAAATATGTTCCCAAATATAAAATAAGAGAATTGACTTCAAAAATGTAATTGATTTTATCTAGTAAATGATTATTTATGGTCTACAATCAATTTACCATCTGTTAAATAAAAAAGCAATCACTTTTTCTTTTTTACTTTATGACTGAGGGTAAAGAAAGATTATTTTTTAAGTTTGCTCGTTTTTCTTCCCAACTCTACTTATGGCACATTTATTTTGTATAAATGGATAAAAACTGAACAAGGCCTTATGCAAGCTTGAGGATTGGTTTTTCAGTCATTCAAAGAGATTTCTTTGTATTTTTGCATTGAGTAGAATAAACAATAATTGCATTTTTTTTCAATTGAATATGTAGCACATATGGTCTGTTGGTCAGAATGCATTCATATATAACCACAGTATTGTCCCCAGTTGATCTTATAATAACTGTTTTCCAACTCACTTTTGGATTGATACTTTATGATAAACATTTATTAATTCATGTGAAATAGCTATAATCTTTAAACCATATTAGCAAATATCTATTAACTATCACTATTTGCTAAATGTTATTTTTGAATATTAGTATTTTCCCTGATAGACATAAAAATCCAGGTGATTTAAGCCATATCAATATCTTATAAGGTGGTGATGGTGTCCTAACCTCTTTCTTTAGAGTAAGGAAAACTGTTCAGTGACTATAAAAATGAAAACCAAATTAGTAAAATCATGCAAAACGATAATGAAAATTGTATTCATCATTCAGATAAATTTAGAAAACAAAATATTTTCTAATAATGCCTTTGGAAATCTTTACCACTTTGCCTGTTCTAGCCTTTTCCTGGTATCTAATAAAAACATGACTCTTCAGATTAAAAATAATAATAATAATAAATTGGACTTGTTCTTGTTTGCTAGCTGCCAGAATGCAATCTACCAGAAATGGAATGGCTTTTTAAAAGGGGAATTTAATAAGTTGCTAGTTTACAGTTCTAAAACTGCAAAAATGTCCAAATTAAAGCAAGTCATTAAAAGTGTCCAAATTAAGGTACCAACAAGAGGTTACCATCATTCAAGAAAGGCCGACGAAGTTCAGGGTTCCTTTCTCAACTGGAAAGGCATGTGGTGAACATGGCAATGTCTGCTAGCTTTCTCTCCAGGCCTCTTGCTTCATGAGGCTCCCCAAGGGCGTTCTCCTTCTTCATCTCCAAAGGTTGCTGGGTGTAGACTCTGTGGTTCTCATGTCTCTGCTGCTCTCAGCATTCTCAAGCTTTCTCCAACCTGCTTCCTCTTTTAAAGGATTCCAGTAAAGTAATCAAGACCCACCTGGAATGGGTGGAGTCATATCTCCCTCTAGTCAAGAGTTTTGTTTTGTTTTGTTTTGTTTTTTTATTTTTTAACATGGGCAGGCACCGGGAATCGAACCCGGGTCCTCGGGCATGGCAGGCAGGCATTCTTACCTGCTGAGCCACCGTGGCCTGCCCTAGTCAAGAGTTTATACCCACAATTGGATGAGTCACATTTCCGTGGAGATAACCTGATCAAGTTTCCAATCTATGGTACTGAATAGGGATTAGAAGAAACATTGCTCCCACAAGATTGATTAGGATTAAAACATGACTTTTCTAGAGTACATAAATCCTTTCAAACTGGCACAGAACCCTACTATAATTGTGTGATTTTGTGATTATTTTATCATTCTGTAAGATTTTGTGTAGCTCATTTCATGTCAATGAATATGTTTATTTTATTTTATTATTGTATTGTATTGTATTGTATTGTATTGTATTGTATTGTATTTATTTTTGTTTACATGGGCAGGCACCGGGAACTGAACCCGGGTCTCTGGCATAGCAGGTGAGAACTCTGCCTGCTGAGCCACCATGGCCCACCCTGTTATTTTCTTTTTAAATTATCATGTAACATTCTTTAGATGGCAATTTCATAATTTAACTGGTACTCTATTGAGGAATATTTAGAACATTTAGGTAGTGCCCAATTTTTCACTTTTATAAACAAAGCTACTTGAATATCCCCATACATCTGTCTTTGTGCACTGCTCTGTATATCTCCTCGTGCTGTGTTTTCTCAGAATACATCTAAAAGAATATCAGACCAAAGGCAGACTAGAGTGGTAAGTTGGATAAAAGAAAGCTGGCTATCTCCAGTAGTAGATGTAACCAGGGTAGATTTTATGGATGGGCAAAGAAACAATAGTTTCCTCGTTGGCAGAATGACTACTCCATAAGTGGGTACATTGTACACTCCTAAAACATTTTCTGAAATACCCTAAAGACTCCCAGCACTTGCCACTGGTTACCCAAACCACTACCATCCAAAGTACAAAAGGTCCTGCCCTGCACTCCCTTAACGCCATCAAACAAAGCTCTGCCTCTTCCTTCCCCCAGCCCTAACTCACCCTGTTACTAGCCCTTCTTTCGCCTAAGAAACTGTCACTGCCTCGCCTGTCTTCTTCCTCTATTAAATGAGGTAAAGAAACCTGCTTTATGCTCACAGGGCCAGCTTCTCGCCATCCAAAGGGCACAGCAAACTTACACCTTGTCTAGCTGCTGCTTTAGCAGCCTCTGAGTTAGCTGAGGTCAGTACATCCACCTTCCAAGAACTAGCAAGTCATTAAAAAAAAGCAGGAGGACCTGAGGGCTTGAGTTACACTGCAGATCTCTCTCTCACAGAGGCTGCTCTCATGGCACTCATAGGCAAAAAAAAAATTCACTTTTGCAGAGACTGGTATTTGTCTTCCCAACATTCATTTTCCCTTTATTCCATACTAATAGAACCCCCAACTTTTATTCTGGGTGACAATATGCTCAGCCAAAGGATTATATTTCCCAGTTTTCTTGCAGTTTGGTGATGTATAAGTGAAAGTCATTGGGTGGAGCTGCCAGAAAGAACTTTAAAGGACTTCACTTGGCTGGGAAGCCAGCTTTTGGCTCTTTCCTCTCTTCCTCCTCCTTTTTGTCTGGAATGTGGGCTCTATGATGGTTCTGGAGTCTGCATAGGTCATCAGGTAAGCTTTAGTTGGAAAATATGTGCTAGTAATAGAGCCAAAAGACAAAAGGAGCCTGGGTCCCTAGTGGCTATTGAGACAGCAGCTATTGAGACCACTTTGCTTCTGGACTCATTTTTTATTAGAAAGAAGTCTACTTTCATCTTCAGTCATTTATTTTAATTTTCTGTTATATGATTCTAAAACTAACCTTAACTTACACAATTACAAATGATCAAAAATACTCTTGAAATGACCATGTTTCTGAGTAAGGCTAACAGAGCCAGGGTTTCTTCCAGAGTTAGAACAGATCTATTTCTTCAGGTGAGTGTGAAATGGATTAGTAATGGATCATGTTTGTGTTACAGATCAAGATTTAAAAACAAACAAAATCTTATAACACCAATTTCCCATTTATGCCCTCTGGATCTGTAACCATTGGGTAGTTTGGTAGGAGAATGACCCAGACCATTTAAGTATATGAGTGTGTGTGTCTGTGTCTGTGCACATATGCATGCATGCATTTTTCCCTCTGTGGGAGCCCAGGGGCTGAACCATTCTCTGAGTCTTTGCTAAACTCTAAAGAACACAGCTGCCTGCATGACTTGGGTCAGTTAATGTTTAAGCTAACCTCTTTACAGAGGGAGAATGCATAGATGCTCGATATACACAAGAAATCAGACTCATCTCTGTGTGAGATGTTAATCCATACCCTACTCTCCCTTCCTAAATCATGTGTACTGTTAACTTATAATCTTTTTCATGAGACCCCCCTGTTGTCTTTGTCTTGGGCCCCTACAACTGGTCTTGTTGATTCCCACCTAATTGTGGAACACTTTCACACTGAGCTCTGTACCAGCTGCCGTCAGAGCAACTTGATTCCCTGATTGCTTTCTTTCATTCCTGTAAGTAAATTCCTATAATAAAGGTTCATGTCTCTGTCTGTGCCTAGTGCTTTCTTTGGTATCTTGGCTGGAAGGCCCCTGTGGGCTAGGACAATTGGTGAGCCAGCCAGGAGGCCAAAGAAAGCCCCATTTCTGATGGCCTGAACTCAGGAAAGGGAGATTTCCTGGGTGGGTACCAGGGTGGCCTGTGCTGTCTATGTGGGAAGGGGTGGCTATCCTCCTAGATGAATGGGATCTGCCAAGGGAGTATGGAGATGCTTATACATCCTGACCTGGACTAATAGCCCTCCTACAACAGGACACAGAACTGTTAGGATCTGTGGGGGGAACACCAGGGTGGATTGCAATGATTTCTCCTGCATGGAAGTTCCCTAATATGGGAAAGGGAGACACCATAGGAATAATCCCTGGGCAGTCTGAGGTCGCCCACTTGTTTAACTATGTTGCAGTCAACATACATTGGCTGTGTGTGATACAGCCAGCAAAGCAGGGACTAAGACTAAGGGTATTGTTGGGGCAGCCAAATGCAGTGCATGTCAAATTATGGAGTAAGCTTCCCAAGGAACAAAGGTTCACTTAACTTCAGACCAGGGTACTAAAAGAAGATGATAATGTTGGCCAGAAGGCTCAGCCAATGCCCTATAAGGAGCTCTCTACTTCCCCAGCTGAAGAAGTCTGGGAAGACCCACTCCCCCTTGATTGGGGGCAGGTCAAGATCCCCAAGTAACAGCAGTTTGGGGGGACATTGGGGATTGGAGGCCACATAGAGAGCTAGCCATCTTATGGTCCCCAACCAATGAACATAAGGTTTTAGGATTAGTGGACACTGGAGCAGAAGGTACCTTAATATACACTGAACAATTGTATTAACAACTGGGTGTATACCAAGGCCTGACTGTGTGGATGGCTACATGGAAACAAGAGCAATGGATGATGCTCAGTCACCCCCTATGGTGAAAAGAGATGTGGGGAGACATCTGGATTGTTTGCCATAAATGCAAAGTAACTGTTCCATGTTTCTGCCATAACACTGATTCATTACCAGGCAACATCAAGGTGGATGCCTTGGCAAAGATCTGCGGCCTAGCACCTGAAGCACATGAAGCTGCTGAGTGGCTGCACCAGAAAACAGGCCATTGAGGATATCAAACCTTGTAGTGACTGGCACAGCAATTTCAGCTGCCAATAACACAACAGCAGCTACAGGGAGTGGTACACGCCTGCCCTTTGTGCTCACTATGATGGCCCAGGATGCTTCCACATCAACTTGGCCACATCGGCCATGAGAAACTCCTGGTCACCTGGTGGCAGACAGATTATATACATCTTTTCTCTGTCTAAAGGCAGAGAGTATACTTTCATGCTGTATTAGTTTGCAAGCTGCCAGAAAGCAATATACCAGAACTGGAATGGCTTTTAAAAAGGTGAATTTAATAAGTTACAGGCTTACAGTTCTTAGCCTATAATGATGTCCAAACTAAGGCATCCAAGGAAAGATACCTTAATTCAAGGAAGACCAATGCATATGGAAACACCTCTCTCAGCTGGAAGTCATGTGACCTGCATCTGCTGGTCCCTTGCTCCTGGGCTCCATTGCTTTCAGTCTCTGTTCCTGTGGGGGTTCCTCACTTTGTTTCTCCGGGGCTGGTTTTCATCTCTTCACTTCCCTTGGCTTTCTCCAGGTTCTGGCTTGCTTAACATCTTCATGGTGATGTCTGCTGGGCTCCAAGCATCTCCAAACATCCGTGTCTCTGTTGTCTGAATCAACAGTTCTCCAAGTGTAGAACAATAGCTCTGCTCTAAAGTTTCTGTCAGCTCCATCATTTCTGGCTCTCTTCCAAGTGTTTCCTCTTTTGAAGGATCCCATAAACTAATCAAGACCCACCTGGAATGGGTGGAGTCACATCTCCATCTAATCATAAGGTCACACCCACAATTGGGCATGCCACATCTCCATGGAGATAATCTAATTAAAAATTTCCACCTACAACATTGAATCAGGATTAAAAGGAATGGCTGTCTCCACAAGATTGAATCAGGATTGAAACATGGCTTTTCTGGGGTACGTAATACTTCAAACTGGCACAACAGCTGTAGATATGGCTACAGGACTGTTTCTGGCTTTCCAAATAGGAAAGGCTAATCAAAAGGCTACAATATGAAGCCTGGAAAAAATAAGTGCCTTTTTCAGGTTCCCAGGCATGTGGACAGTGATAGGGAGACCCCATTCACGAGAAAATTGACTCAAGCCTGGGCAACAGAACATGATGTTTTGCAGACTTTTCACTCACTTACCCTATGTTCTAGTTTGCTAGCTGCTGGAAGGCAACACACCAGAGACAGGTTAGCTTTTAATAAAAGGGGATTCATTTCATTAGTTCTTCAGAGGAAAGAGGTTCTTTCTTACATGGGAAGGCACAGGGTGATCTCTGCTGGCCTTCTCTCCAGGCCTCTGGGTTCCAACAACTTTCCCCGGGGTGATTTCTTTCTGCATCTCCAAAGGCCTGGGCTGAGCTGTTTGGGCTGTGTTCTGTTGCACGCTCTCATTTAAGCACCAACCAATTAAATCAAACATCATTCATTGCAGCAGGCACACCTCCTAGCCGACTACAGATGTAATGAGCAACAGATGAGGTTCACGTACCATTGGCTCATGTCCACAGCATTAGAACTAGGCACCTTCATCTAGCCAAGTTAACACTTGAATCTAACTACCATACCCTATAATCCAACTGAAGTGGGATTAGTCAAGAGGCTGAACAGCTTCTTAAAAGAACAATTAAAGGATGACAGAGGTCCCTGCAGCAGTGGACTTGATTGTACCCTCCCTTGCCTACCATCAACTCTAGACCCAGGGTGGGTGCCCCTGCACCCACTGAGAAGGTGACAGATAGACCCATGCAGGCCCTGTGGATACAGGTAAAGGGCCCAGTGACAATACAGCCAGAGAGGTAATGATAACAACCTGGTTTTGCTTGTGCCATGAGTATTAGAAAATAGGGGATATAAGGTCAACTGGCCCTAGTCCTGGCCTATGCAGTCACACTGGTTGGGCATCCCAAGTTCATGGGGGATCCCAAATTCCATACTCCGAATTTAAGTATTAGGCCACAGTTTCTTCACAAAATGTCAAAAAACTGTTTATATTGTTAACCCTGGGCCACCCATACTGCAAGGTACTATATGTATAACACTACGGACTCTTATTATGCATAAGCTAACTGTAGACAATACCTTGGGGTATGCACCTCCCCAAGGGGAAAAAAGTATGTGGTACTTGAGACCCTCCAATAACACGCCTTCTCCAGGGACCCTTTTATTCACCAGTGGAAATTTAGCAGGTATACTGTTAGAAAACCAAAATCTGTCCCTGATTGTTCCCCATAAACATCTTTCTTTTTGTCTGTAGTACTATAGGAAATGTATTTCTGCAGTGGGCCTCTACCATAACACAATAGATCTCAGTGCTGGGTATGCACTGAGTTGCCATCGTCCGGCACTACTGGACATTGCATTGATTCTGCCAATCAAATAACGTGGGACGCAGTGCTGATGTGGCAGAACACTTTCCAATGGCAAGCTTGGAAAAAAATTCTTACACAAGTTTTAAATCATGTGCAAGGTTTCATACAAAATATTGAGCATCTATCAGATGATCCCCTGTTACAATGGTTTAATTCCCTAACCTGACCATGGTGCCAGTTGCTAGTCAGATTACTTTCTGCACGCAACAGCTTGTTTGTACTTTGTTGCCTGTTGTGCTGTTGCTGTGGACTGTGGGAGCAATGTCTGCCCTATAGTCAACACAAGCTGCTGCATGGGGGTAGACTGTGGGAGCCCAGGGGCCATACCATTCTCTAAACTCTAAAGCTCACAGCCACTTGCATGACCTCGGTCAGTTACAAAGGAAGAATACACAGATGATCAATTCAAGAAAACAGATCCTTTTCTCCTTAAAATGTTAATCCATACCTTATCCCCCCTTCCTGGAATCACATTTACTGTTAACTTATAATCTTTTTCATGAGACCCCTCTGCTGTCTTTGTCTCGGGATACTATAACTGGCCCTGTTGATTCCCACCTAGTTGTGGAACACTTTCACACTGAGCTCTGTACCGGTCGTCCGTCAGTGCAGCTATGATTCCCTGATTGACTGCCTTCTTTCACTCCTGTAAGTAAATTCCTATAATAAAGTTTCTTGTCTTAGTCCACGCCTAGCGCTTTCTTTGGTCTCTGGGTTGGAAAGTCCCCTGTGTAATGGGATACCCTCTTCCTCTTTCATCTAGCAAATCATGGAATTTCCAAATACTAAGTATATATTTGATAAGACTTCATTATTTGGGGAAAACAAAAGAAAACCCTAATCAGTAAACAATGTTTTTTTTTTCAATTTCAATGAAATGCTTTATGAAATCCCCAAACAAATCTCATCTAAATATCTGTTCTTTAAAGATACTCAATAGCGATCCATTTTTAAGATGACATGGCCCACTGGTCTGATTCCCAGGTGTCAGCTGGAAAGGAAGGTCTGGAAGTCAAATATTACATGAAATCCAGAGGGATTGGAGGCAGATGTAATATAAAAGATGAGTGTGTACACAGCACAAAAGAGCACCATGAAAAGCAATTCCCATCAACAGATCTAAGGCATGTTTTTTTTAAAGCCTTGGTCAGAACATGGAGCAAAGAGGCACTGCTAAGAACACCAAGAACAGGTTGGGAAATGGTCTCATCTTGGATGATGTAGAGGTGGGCCAGGAGCCACACAGTGGCCCCCAGGCAGGGGGAAGTTTCTCAGGGCTGATGGCAAAGGTTATCAAGCAATAGGTCCTGCCAAACACTGCTCTCTAAATTAACCTCAGCTTATAATAAAAACTGCTTTTTTCTAACAGTCCATTATGTGGTAGGCACAGTGCTGGGTGCTTTACAAACATTGACCTTATGCCCCGGGAGAAAAGTACAAACTAATTTACAGGTAAGGGAAACAAGGCCAAGCCAAAGTAAGCACACAACTACTTTTACTTTGCTGTATGCAGTTAATAGGGAAGGAAGTAAACTCTACTCTAGGGGTAAGTCACTGAGAAGCTGAATGACAAAGGGTGTGGAATGTGTAATCCCATTACAGGGGAATCAAGATTTAGAACCTGTGCTCCAATCTCCTACCCTTATCATTAAAATAAAAACATTAGTATAGCCAAAGTCCCCTGTTTAAGAAACACTGCTCTAACTGAGACAGCCACCTGATACTGCAATGATATAAAATAATTTGCATAGCCAAATATAAAAATGACTAGTCTTCACTCTGTTCCCTGAGAGGACAGAATGCCAGTTTTACACAGGTAACTGGCAGAGTTTCATTTTTGTTTTTTAATTCTGTTTTGTTAATAAAAATCAGCTTCCTTCCTCTTAAGGAGAAAAATATTGAAGTGGATAAGACCTGAATACATCACCAGTGACTTTTTCCCCTTGACATTTAGGCCTTACCAAACCAAGCATCTTGCTTTAACTCCCCATTTAAACACTGTTCTAGCTTTAGGCCAACGAACTTAGACTGCTGAGTCCTGTGGCTCCAACTCAACCATTCAGGTGCTGCCTGACCATTGTTTCCATCAGTACCAGGGAGCCTGCAACGAGCTGAGAAGAGCCTGTCTTCTGAGGGTGGAGGCAAATAATTTGTTGAGCAACACTGCTTGCTGGGCAGGGCATGAAGGTACACCCGCAGGGAGCAGAATTAAAGACTTTTTATCTGACCCTCTCCCACAGGGCCCTGTGAAACTGCTGTCTGCCCCTCAGTAGGTCCCTGGCTCTGCTTTGGTTGGATAATACTCATGACCCAAGTGTCAGAAAAGAGCATTAAAACAAAGCCAATTAATAACAAAATCTCAAACAAGAGAGAGAATTTGATCTTCAGAGAAAACTCATCAAGATAATCCAATGCACAGATATCAGCAAAAAATTATAAACCATACTAAAATACAGGGCCATTCTAAAATGCCCCAGACAAAACAGCAATTAAAAAGTCAGAGGAGATAAAGAATTTGGAACATCTAATTAAAGATGTTCAAGTAAATTTCCTAAATCTATTCAAGGAGATAGCTAGAGAGAGGCAGGATATTAAGAAGACACTGGTCCAAGGTGATTCTCTTTCCAAAGGGCTTCCTATTATCCCTCTCAGGAAAGTAGCAACTTGCAATAAAATCTGGTTAGCCCAAGGTGTTCAAGGGGGGGGGGGATGTTTTTCCTTTTGCCTTCCTTTGGCTGCTTACATATATTAAAAAAGAAAGAAAGAAAAAAGGAAGACACTGGGTGAGCATAAAGAAAAACTTGAAAGCATGCAAAGAAAAATAACAGATTTTATGGGAATGAAAAGCACTATAGATTAAATTTAAAATATGCTAGAGACATACCACAGCAGATTTGAAGAGGCAGAAGAAAGAATCTGCAAGGTAGAAGACAGAACATCTGAATTTGAACAGACATAAGAACACATAAAGAAAATGCAAAAAATTAAGAATGGTCTCAGGGAACTGATTGACAACATGAGGCATGCAAATATACATGCCATGGGTGTCCAAAAAAAGAGAAGAGAAGGGAAAAGGGACAGAAAGAATATTTCAGGAAATAATGACCAAAAACTTCCCAAGTCTTAAGAAAGACATAGACATCCATGTCCAAGAAGCACAATGCACTCCAAACAGAATAAATCTGAATAGAACTACTCTAAGACACATACTAATCAGAATGTCAAATGCCAAAAATAAAGGGAGAATTCTGAAAGCAGTGAGAAAAAAGTGATTCATCACATAAAAAGGATGTCCAATAAAACTAAGTGTAAATTTCTTATCATAAACCATGGAGCTGAGAAGGCAGTGATATGGTATACTTAAAATACTGCAAGAGAAAAACTGTCAGCCAAGAATTTTTTATCAGGCAAAACTGTCCTTCAAAAATGAGGGTGAACCCCAGGAGGGCCTCTTTTGTTGCTCAGATGTGGCCTCTCTCTCCAGCCAACATGATGAGCAGTCTCACCACCCTTCCCCTCTCTGCGTGGGACATGACACCCAGGGATGTGTACCTTCCTGGCAACGTGGGACAGAGATCCTGGAATGAGCTGAGATTCAGCATCAAGGGATGGAAAAAAACCCTAGAATGAGCTGCGAATTAACATCAAGGGATGGAGAGAACCTTCTCGACCAAAGGGGGAAGAGTGAAATGAGACTAAGTGTCAATGGCGGAGAGATTCCAAACAGAGTCGAGAGGTTATCCTGGAGGTTATTCTTACGCATT
>PVIY010037322.1:0-24762 GCA_004026745.1 Myrmecophaga tridactyla
AATTATCACTGAAAATTTCCCAACTTTTATGAAAGACTTAAAATTACAGATCCAGGAAGTGCAGCATACCCAAACAGAACAGACTTACTCCAAGACACTTACTAATCATATTGTCAAATGTCAAAGACAAATAGTGAGAAGCAGCAAGAGAAAAGTGATTCATTATATACAAGGGAAGCTTGATATAACTATGTGCAGATTTCTCAGCAGAAACCATGGAGTAGAGAAGGCAGTGGTATGATATATTTAAGATACAGAAAGAGAAAAACTGTCAGCCAAGAATTCTATATCCAGGAAAACTGTCCTTCAAAACATGAGGGGGAGTTTAAAATCTTTTCAGACAAACAGCCAATGAGAAGGTTTGTGCATAAGATACTGGCTCTATAAGAAACACTAAAGGGAGCACTACAAGTAGATAGAAAAGACAGGAGAGAGAAGCCTGAACAAGAGTGTAGAAATGAAGACAATCAATAGATAAGAAAAGACAGGAGAGAAAGGTTTGGATAAGAGTGTAGAAATGAAGACTATCAGTAAAGGTAAAAAGAGAAAAAAAAAAAGATATGATATATAAAATCCAAAAGAAAAATAATAGAAGAAAATACTGACTTTACAGAAATAACATTTAATAGTAAGCAATTAAACTCCCCAACTAAAAGACATGGACTGGCAGACTGGATTAAAAACAGGACCCATATATATGCTGTCTAAAAGAGACTCACTTTAGACCAAGGACAAAAACATATTGAAAGTGAAAGATTGGAAAAAGATACTTCATGCAAACAACAACTAGAAAAGAGCAGGGGTAGCTATACTAATATCTTACAAATTAGACTTCAAACATAAAACAATTAAAAGAGACAAAGAGGATGGGCCATGGAGGCTCAGCAGGCAGAGTTCTTGCCTGCCATGCCAGAGACTTGGGTTCAATTCCCAGTACCTGCCCATGCAAAATAAAAGAGAGAGAGAGAGAGACAAAGGACCCTATACATTAGTAAAAGGAACAATTCATCAAGAAGACATAACAACAACAGACATATTGGACTTTATTAAAAATTGTGCTTCAAAGTGCAGCATCAAGAAACTGTAAAAAAAAAAAAAACAACCCACAGAATAGGAGAAATTATTTGCAAATCATATATTTGATAAGTGACTGGTATCCAGAACACATTAAGGACTTTTACAATTCAACAATAAAAAAACCAATAACCCAAATAAAAATAGATGAAGGCCATCTCTCAAAGCTAGCTCAGCAGGTAAACTCACTGCCCACCCCCTCCATGTGGAATTCCCAGGGATGTAAATCTTCTTGGCAATGTAGGACATGACTTATGGGGATAATCGTGCCTTCTTGACCAAAAAGGGAAAGATAAATTAAACAAAATATAGTTTCAGTGGCTGAGAGATTTCAAATAGAGTCAAAAGGTCATTCTGGAAGTTATTCTTATGCATTATGTAGATATCCCTTTTTAGTTTTTAGTGAATTAGTATAGCTAGAAGGAAATACCTGAAACTGTAAAACTATATTCCAGTAGCCTTGATTCTAGAAGACAATTGTATAACTATATAGCTTTTACAGTGCAATCATGTGATTGTGAATACCTTGTGGCTGACACTCCCTTTATCCACTGTATGGACAAATGAGTAAAATAATAAGGACAAAAGTAAAATAAATAATGAGGGGAAGGGATAAGGGGCATGGGATGTCTTGGGTGTTCCTTTTTATTTTCATTTTTATCTTTATTAAATTAAGTTTTTTTTCTGGAGTAATGAATATGTTCAAAAACTGATTGTGGTAATGAGTACACAACTGTATGGTGATACTGTGAACCACTGATTGTACACTTTGGATGATTATGTGGTTGTTCTAATTTGCTAGGAGCCAGAATGTAATATACCAGAAACAGAACGGCTTTTAAAAAGGGGAATTTAATGAATTGCTAGGTTACAGTTCTAAGGCCAAGAAAATGTCCCAATTAAAACAAGTCTATAGAAATGTCCAATCTAAGGCATCTGGTAAAGATACCTTGGTTCAAGAAGGCCGATGAAGTTTGGAGTTTCTTTCTCAAGTGAACAGGCACATGGCAAACACAGAGTTTCTCTCTCATCTGGAAAGGCACGTGGTGAACATGGTCAGGGTTGCTCTCTCATCTGGAAGGGTGCATGGCGAGCATGGCATCATCTGCTAGCTTATTCTCCTGGTTTCCTGTTTCATGAAGCTCCCTGGGAGGCATTTTCCTTCTTCATCTCCAAAGGTCACTGGCTGGTAGACTCTGCTTCTCGTGGCTATGTCGCTCTGTTCTGCTCTCTCTGAATCTCTTACTCTCCAAAATGTTTCCTCTTTTAAAGGACTTCAGAAACAAGACCCACCCAAATGGGTGGAGACACAACTCTACCTAATCCAGCTTAACAACCACTCTTGATTAAATCACACTTCCAGGGAGGTGATCTAATTACAGTTTCAAACATTCAATACTGAATAGGGATTAGAAGAAATGGCTGCCTTTACAAAATGGGATTAGGATTAAAACATGTCTTTTCTAGAGGATGTATCCTTTCAAACCAGCACAGTGGTAGATCAATATGTCTCAATAAACTTGCATTAAAAGACAGAACACATTCTGGTAAAACATATGAAAACTAATGTTCTAGTTTTCTAGCTGCTGGAATGCAATATACCAGAAATGGAATGGCTTTTAAAAAGGGGAATTTAATAAATTGCTAGTTTACAGTTCTAAGACTGAGAAAATGTCCCAATTACAACAAGTCTATAGAAATGTCCAATCAAAGGCATCCAGGGAAAGATACTTTGGTTCAACAAGGCCAATGAAGTTCAGGGTTTCTCTCTCAAGTGAGAAGGCACACGGTGAACACAGGCACAGTTTCTCTCTCATCTGGAAGGGCACATGGTGAACATGGTCAGGGTTCCTCTCTCATCTGGAAGGGCACATCGCAGGCAAGGCATCATCTGCTAGCTTCTCCTGGCTTCCAGTTTCATGAAGCTCCCCGGGAGACATTTTCCTTCTTCATCTCCAAAGGTCTCTGGCTCGTGGACTCTCTGCTTCATGGTGCTGCAGCATTCTCTGCTCTTTCTGAATCTCCAATTCTCCAAAGTGTTTCCTCTTTTATACGACTCCAGAAACTTCTCAAGACCCACCCAAATGGGTGGAGACATGTCATCACCTAATCCAGCTTAACAACCATTCTTGACTAAATCACATCACCCAGGGAGATGATCTGATTACAGTTTCAAACATACAGTATTGAATAGTTTTTTTTTTTATGAAATGGGATTTTGATTAAAACATGGCTTTTCTAGGGGACATACATCATTTCAAACCAGCACAACTAAGATGAAGGAAATTAGTCCAGGTTTCCAGAGATGAAAGTAAATAAATAAATAAAACAGTTTACATGTGAAAAAAAGAGGAAGACATAACAATCATATTTATGCACTGAGCCAGAGTGCTCCAAAATACTCGAAGCAAACATGGAAGGGAGTAGACACCTGTACCATAATAGTTGTAGACTTCAATTCACTGCTATTATCAATGGATAGGACATCTAGACAGACGATCAATAATGAAACAGAGATTTTGAATAATATGATAAATGAACCAGACATAATAGACATTTACAGAACATGACACCCCACAACAGCAGGATACACATTTTTCTTAAGTGCTTATGGATCATTTTCAAGGATAGACCATATGCTGGATCACAAAGCAAGTTTTAATAAATTATTTTAAAAGATTCGATTATACAAAACACTACTCAGATCATAATAAATGAACTTGGAAATCAGTAACCAGAAGAGAGATGGAAAATTCACAAATATATGAAGGTAAAACAACACACTCTTAAACAACAAATGAGTCAAGGAAGAAATTACTAGAGAATCAGTAAATATCTCAAGGCAAATGAAAGTGAAAACACAACATAGCAAAACTTATGTGATGTAGTAAAGGTGGTGCTGAGAGGGAAATTTATTGCCCTAAAAAGAAGAAAGAGCAGAAATCAAGTAATTAACTGTTCATCTGGAAGAACTAGAGAAAGAACAGCGAACTAACCCCAAAGCAAACAGAGCAAAAGAAATAATGAAGATTAGAGCAGAAATAAGTGAAATTGAGAATGTGAAAACAGAGAAAATCAACAAAACTAGAACCAGAAGTGTTTGGAGAACTGGATATCTATATCCAAAAGAATGAAAGAGAACACTTATCTCACACCCTACACAAAAATTAACTCAAAATGGATCAAAGACCTAAACGTTAGAGCTAAGACCATGAAACTTTTAGAAGAGAATGTAAGGAGATATCTTGTAGATCTTGTGATAGGAAGTGGTTTCTTAGACCTTACACCCAAAGCAGGAGCAATGACAGAAGAAATAGATAAGTGGGATCTCCTCAAAATTAAACACTTTCGTGTATCAAAGGGATTTATCAGGAAAGTAAAAAGGCAGCTTATACAATGGAGATAATATTTGGAAACCACATATCAGATAAGGGTTTAATGTCTAGAATGTATAAAGAGTTTCTACAATTTAACAACAAAAGACAACCCAATTAAAAAATGAGCAAAAGACATGGACAGACACTTTTGAGAAAAGGAAATACAAGTGGCTTAAAAACAACCTCAACCTCACCAGCTATTAAGGAAATGCAAATCAGAATCACAATGAGATAGCATCTCCCAACTACTAGAATGGGCATTATCAAAGAAACAGAACTAAAGGGGTTGGAGAAGATGTGTAGAAAGAGACACACTAATTCACTCTTAGTGGGAATGCAGAATGGTACAACTGCTATGGAAAGCAGTTAGTGGTCGGTTCCTCAGGAAGTTAAGCATACAATTGCTGTATGATCCAGCAATCCCAATACTAGGTATATATTCAGAGAAACTGAAGGCAGGGACACAAATGAACATTTGGACACCGATGTTTATAGCAACATTATTCATAATTGCTCAGATGTGGCTTCTTTCTCTCTCTCTCTAAGCCCAACTCTACAAGGAAAATCATTACCCTCCCCACTACATGGGCCATGACATCCAGGGATGAAAGTTCCCCTGGCAACATGGGACATGACTTCAAGGGATGAGCCTTGCCCTGGCATCATGAGATGGACGTCTTCATGACCAAAAGAGGGAAAAGAAATGTAACAAAATAAGGTATCAGTGGCTGAGAGTTCAAATAGAGTTGAGAGGTTCTTCTGGAGGCTCTATTTGAGGTCCTACAAAGGTTGCATGCACTAAGTTAACTTTTCAGAATCCTAAAACTTTCAGATGGTTCCTAGGCCAGATAAGTCTTGAAACCCAGAGGTACCAGTCTCTCCAAGAATGTCAAGCAGTTCCATCCCCCTATCTCATATTGTTGACACCTTTTCAACATGAAAAAAGTTAGGATGGGCATAACCCAAATATCCCTAAAGATTGGGAGAAGGATCAAAGGAGAAGGAGGTGTCATAACAGAAAAGTTAGGATTTAACAAATGAGTATGACTATTAAATTATTATATTGATACTTCTTTTTAGTCTCCAGTGTCTTGTAGCAGCTAGAAGGAAAAACCTGAAATTGTGGAGCTATAACCCATACCAAACTTTGAAATCTGTTCTATAACTTCTTGTTAAAATGTACTTTGAAATGTATTGCTTTTGGTATATATGTAATATTTCACAATAGAAAAATGTTTTAAAAATGAACAGAAGGATGGTGCAATGGTGGCTTAGTGGCAGAATTCTCACCTGCCATGGAGACCTAGGTTTGATTCCTGGAGCCTGCCTATGCAAAAAAAAAAAAGAACAGAAAAACTCAAAAAATGTGGAGAGAGAGAGATGTACCTAGTCACTATTGGTAGGGAAGTAAAGAGGTGCAGGCTCTCTGGAGGGCAAAGTGGTGGCTCCACAGGAGTCTAGGGGTGGAGTTGCCCTATGATTCCACAACCCTCTACTTAGGTGTATACTTGGAGGAACTGAGAGTGAAGACAGGAATGGACATTTGCACACTGCTGTTTATGGCAGCAATGTTCGAGATTTGTAGTGGATGGAGGTGGCCTAAGGGTACACCAACTGAGAAATAGAAGGGGGAACTGTGGTGTACACATACAAAGTACTATTGAGTGGCTACAAAAAAAGAATGAAGTTGTGAGGCATGCAACTAGGTGAGTGAAACTTGAGGACAGCATGTTGAGTGAAATAAGTCAGAAATGAAAAGTAAACATTATAACACCTCACTCAAAGGGACTTACTATAATATGCAAACTCTGAGAATTGAATTCAAGAGCATAGGTTATCAGGGGAAGGCCTATTGTAGTTCCTATATTGTAAGTCTTACAGCAGTCACATCTCTTCCAGAGTTGTAACTTTTATTTCTAAATCCTGAGATGATGAACTCTGTGCATAACTTGGTTGTTCCCTGGAACTTTGGGTATCTGAGGTTATCTGTGACACCTGAGACTCAGAGCTAGCGTTCTGCAGCTATGAAAGTCAGCATTACGCCATACAACAACTGTTGAAAACACTAAAAAAGTGATCAGATTTCAATTAGAGAAATGAGTGAAGTTGATCTGGGTAGGACTATGGTAAATGAGGCTAAAAGTTAAAGGATGATATTGACTGAATTTTAAAACTTCAACTTCTGTGTGAGACCAAAGAAAGAGATGGTTATTTGGTGCAAATTTATATTTTTGGCAGCACGTATCTAATTTAACTTCTATGGTCAGCTTATCCAAACATGATATCTACAGGCAACCTAGAAGAGGGAGTGAGATCTTGTTGGTTTGTACAGATGGTGGTGTCATGCCCCAATAAATCCTAGTCAGATGTAATCTAGTCAGAAGATTAAAAAGCACTTGCAAAGTCCCCTTGAGGGATTGGTGATAAAGGTGGAAATATTAAACTCCCCCACCTGGAGGAGACCTGATATTCTTGCAAGCAGTGGGGACTGCCAATTTGATGAGTCAGGCCCTTCATCTTGGGGCTTACCCTTATGAAACTTATTCCTGCAGCGGAGAAGCCAAGCCTTCTTATGATTATGCCTAAAAGTCACCCTTTTTTTGGCTCAGATGTGGACTCTCTCTGTAAGCCAAGTTCACAGGTGAACTCACTGCCTTCCCTCCTACATGGGACATGACTCCCAGGCCTAATAAATCTCCCTGGAAACATGGGACTCCCTCAGATGGGCCCATACCAGCATCATGGCTTTGAGAAAGCCCTCTTGATTAAAGCGTAAAGAGAAATGAAACAAAATAAAGTTTCAGTATCTCAGAGATTTCAAACAGAGTCTAGAGGTTACCCTGGAGGTTATTCTTATGCAGTATATAAATATCCCTTCTCAGTTTTTGGTGTATTCAAGTGGCTAGAGGGAAATACCTGAAACTATTGACCTGTGATCCAATAACCTTGACTCCTAAACATGACTGAATAACTATGGAGCTTTTAAGATGCGTTTGTGTGATTATGAAAACATTGTGACTGACACTCCCTTTATCTGGTGTATGGACAGATGAGTAAGGCAAAAAATAAACAAATAGTAGTGGGGGGTGGGGGGATGGGATGTTGTATGTGTTCTTAAAAAAAAATTTCCCAGTGTCATGGGTTGGCATATGTTCTAGTTTGCAAGCTGCCAGACTGTGATATACTAGAAATGGAACAACTTTTACAAAGGGGAATTTAGAACTGCAAGTTTACAGTTCTAAAACTGTGAAAATGTCCATATTAAAGTGAGGCTATAGAAATGTCCAATCTAAGGCATCCAGGGAAAGATAACTTAGTTGAAGAAGGCCAATCATATTCAGGGTTTCTCTCTCATCTGGAACAGAATGTGGTGAACATGGCGACATCTGCTCACTTTCTCTCCAGGCTTCTTGTTTCATGACGCTCCCTCAGGGGCATTTTCCTTCTTCATCTCCAAAGGTTATTCTTATGCTGTGTGGGTTCTCATGGTTTTCATGGCTCAGTTGTAGCTCTGTCCAAAATATTTCCTCTTTTAAATGATTCCAGTAAAGTAATCAAGACCCACATAGGATGGGTGGAGTTACATCTCCCTTTAATCAAAAGTTAATACCTACAATTGGGTGTCACATCTCCATGGAGATAATCTAGTCAAGGTTCCAATCTACAGTGCTGAATAAGGGTTAAAAGAAATGTCTGCCTCCATGAGATGGATCAGGATTCAAACATGGCTTTTCTAGGGTATGTAATCCTTTCAAACTAGCACAGCATATAATCATCCAGAGTTAAGACTGATATCATGGAACAAAGACATATCTGCAAAATTCAATCCTTGTCTGATGGAGAAGTACCTCTTTAAAGATCTGAAGTCCCCTCCCACTGATACTAATAAAGCACCATTTTCTGACTCCAGCCCATGTTCCAGCCTTATTCCACACTATTGCTCTTGACAAACTCAGCCACAATGGACTATTTCTGTACCATTTTGTTCCCATGGATTTCCAATTGTGTCCAATTTGCCTCTGACACTTTAAGGTCATCCTGTGCAGCCGTACACCAAATACCTGCTAGACACAAATACCAAGCCCTCTTCAAGACTCATACACAACTCAAGGGCTTTGACCATGTTCTCTACTCTAGTTATTCCTTCTGCCCAAGGAGTATATCCCAATACCTTCTTGTAGAAATAATCTCTGGCTTTTCTGAATCAGCATACAATTTTACCTGTAACTTTCCTATGAGACATTGCTTTCTATTTCCTGCTGAGGTTTTTCAAATATATGTCTTATCCTCTGAATAAACTTGACTCCTGAAGTAATTTGGATGAGCCCATTTTTGTATTCCCTTCATTTCTAGAATGATATGCTGAGTCATGCCATCCTGATTTGAAATTATTATGTACTGCAGAAAAACCATGTTTATTCTTGATCCAATCCTGTGGGGCAGACCTTTGTTTAGGGTGGGATTTTCCTCTGCATCTCCAAATGTCTGTGTCTAAGCTTTCTCCTGTTGGCACTCCAAGCATTTCTGTCAGCATTCCAAGTGACTCCAGATGTCTGCCTCTATGTTGGGTATTTTAAGGACTTCAGTAAACTAATCAAAACCCATCTTGAATGGGTGGAGTCACATCTTCATCTAATCAAAAGAGAACACCAACAATTCAGTGTGTCACATCTCCATGAAAGTAATCTAATCCTTCTAGACAACCTGCTAATGATAAATTTGTGAAGAGAAGAAGAGCCTCACCTCTATTTTTCCAAGAGTGCACACACTCCTGAGGTCCATAGCACGATACCAGCTGTGAAGGTCAGGTTCTGGTGTCCACTTGGCCAAGTGAAGATGCCAAGTGTCTGGTCAGGCAAGCACTGGCCTGACCATTGCTGCAAGGATATTTCATGGCTGGTTGATAAACCAGAAGGCTGGTTGATAAACCAGAAGGCTGGTTTATTAAATCAGTCAGTTGATTGCTTTACTGTTTCCTCAGGATCTAAACATTCAAATTAACTCATTCTTTTCTTTCATGTGAGTTTTAGGAGAAAACATGAGGATGAATAAAATAAAATAAACATCTGTTGATTCACTAAAAAAAAGTAGTTTTCTAAACATACCTAAAATTTTTTAATCTTTATTTCCTGGCTCACATCTCTCCTCTTAGGCTGAGTTCATAATTCTATCAATTAATTTGGGCCTATTGCATGTATTTTGTTTATTCAGGGCACTAGTATAAATTCCATTAAATTTGTAAAAACTTTAAGTTGCATTGTTTCTTGTCCTTGCCAATAGTACTTTCAGTAAGAAGGCACAATGCAAAATAATTCTATTTACTAACACATTTTTCTGCATGAAAAGGGCTAGAACAGCAACAAAGAAAGTTTGTAAGTAAAGTTGTCTATCTCAGGACAATTTCCAATATAAAATGGTATTCAGCTAGCCAATACTAAAATAATTTTTTACCAAGTTCCAGTCAAAATACCTAAAAAGAAGAAAAATGTTAAAATAAAAATAAAAGCTTAAATTGACAATTAACCTTCAGACAAGAGGAAAGTTCCACTAAGTATAAATCAGATGAAACTGTTTAGAAAAGTATAATCAGTTGCTCTCCCTTCCAAAACCTTTGGGCAAAAGGGCAAACTTGCAGGCAGGAAGGCAAGTAGAAAAGCCCTCCTTCACCTAGCTCTGATTGAAAAAATACAAACTAGATATATAGCAATGAAGAACCTCAGACAGACAGCCTTCCTCATGTGAGAGCTGTGTTTTGAGGTGGCCAGAATGTTTGCTCCTAGTTCTCATATCCTTCCATCTCTAAAAACATTTCAATTCCATGGCAGAAACAAGGCAGGAACTGTGGTAATACTAGAGATGTTATAATTCCCTATGAAAACACTGCAGAGAGCATCAAGACAGAAAGAACTGTAAAACAGTGAACTCTGGCAATAGTAATGTTTCACAGATTCCACCAATCAAAAAAGAGTGACAGAGCCAGGCAATGGGAGCAGGAG
The DNA here is from genome assembly GCA_004026745.1 of Myrmecophaga tridactyla. NCBI lineage: Eukaryota > Metazoa > Chordata > Mammalia > Pilosa > Myrmecophagidae > Myrmecophaga > Myrmecophaga tridactyla. The sequence continues at coordinate 10,448 of PVIY010037322.1, forward strand.
AAGGTACCATCGTAGGCCAATAAAGCCTCATTAGATGAAAACCTATAAGAGGCTGGGAACTGAGCAAGGAGTCACACATCAGCCTAGGTTCTAGGTACAGAACTGAGAAGGGAACACCCGAGTGGAAAACCAAAGTGCAGAGGAGGGCTGGTAAACTAACTCTCTGACCAAAAGAACCCTGATTTGCAGCATTTGACAGTTTTCACAGAGTAGATACCCCCACTGTGGCAGATCTTCACTACCAGCATCATTCAACCCCAACTTGGGAATCATGAGCAGGTAGGATCCACCTCATTCCCGGCAATAATAAGTTGCTAGTTTACAGTTCTGAGGCTGAAAAAATGTCCCAATTAAAACAAGTCTATCCAATTTAAGGCATCCAAGGAAAGATACTCTGGTTCAAGAAGGCCGATGATGTTCAATGTTTCTCTCAGCTGGAAGGACATGTGGCAAGCCTCGTGGCATCTGCTGGCTTCTTATGGCTCTACAAAAGGGGACTCTCTCCAAAATATTCCTCTTTTAAAGGATTCCAGTAAGCAACTCCACCTTCAATGGTGGAGACACACTTCCATGGAAATCATCTAATCAAAAGTTACCACCCACAATTGGGTGGGTCACATCTCTATGGGAACAATCAAAATGATCCCACCCAGCAATACTGAATGAGGATTAAAGGACATGGCTTTTCTGGGGTCCACCACTGATTTAACCCAGCACACCCTGTGTCCTAGTTTGCTAGCTCCTGGAATGCAATATATCAGAAATGGAATGACTTTTAAAAGGGGGGAATTATTCAGCTGCAAATTTACAATTCTAAAGCTGTGAAAATGTCCCAATTAAAGCAAGTCTAGGGCAATGTGACAGTGGCTCAGTGGCAGAATTCTCACCTGCCATTCTGGAGGCCTGGGTTTGATTCCTGGTGCCTGCCCATGCAAAAGAAAAAAATAAATTATCAATAAATCAAGTCTATAATAATGTCCAAATTAAGGCACCAACAAGAGGTTACCTTCACTCAAGAAAAGCTGATGAAGTTCAGGATTTCTCTCTCAACTGGAAATGCACATGGCAAACATGGGGACATCTGCTAGCTTTCTCTCCAGGCTTCTTGTTTCATGAAGCTACTCCAGGAGTGTTTTCCTTCTTCATCTCCAAAGGTCTCTGGCTGCCATGGGCTCTGCGGCTTTCTGGCTCTGATTCTGGTGGTTCTCTCCCAAATGTTTCCTCTTTTAAAGGATTTCGGCAAACTAATCAAGACCCACCTGGAATGGGTGGAGTCATATCTCCCTCTAATCAAAAGTTTATACCCTTGGGAGCACAAGGATAGTTCAGTGGTAGAATTCTCACCTGCCATTTGGGAGACCCAAGTTCGATTCTCAGTCCATGCATTTCTCCCAAAAAAAAACAAGAAAAACAAACAAAAACTCAACAAATGGTGCTGCAATAATGGGATATTCACATGGAAGAATAATGAAACGTGACCCCACCATATAACATACAAAAAAAAAATTAATACCCACAAAATGGGCAAGTCACATCTCTGTGGAGATAATCTAAGCAAGTTTCCAACATAAAGTGCTGAATGGGGATTAAAAGAAACACCTCTCCCACAAGATGGATCAGGATTAAAACATGACATTTCTAGGGTACATAATCCTTTCAAACTGGCACACATTGCTCAGGCAGCTATTGAGACAGTTGTGCTTTGGACTGCTAAACTCCAAAGCTTACACACTTAAACCCTATACTAAGTACAAAAACCTGTAATAAATACATTGATTTATTGATTCAAGCCTTGTTGTCATTTTCACTTTTATCTCTTTGCATTAATGTAGGACTTATGTTTAGGGCCTTCTAATTGTTTTTTCCTCATTTAGAATGAGACAGTCCTCTGAGGTGTGTGCATATGCATGTTGGTGTGGTAGAGAATATATAGAGAATGGGGGACCAGACCCCTTGAATTCCTCTCCAGGATTCCAGAATGAAATGGAGAGACTGGAACTGAGAATCTGAAACAAAAGTAGCCTGTCATCCACCTGTCTCATAGTATTCTCCTAAATTCATAGGTAGAGTCTTTTTATTTGTCAAAAAAGTCTGAGTGTTTAACATCCGCATAGATAACCCATCTAACACCCTGGCTTCATGGTGGACTTGATCCACAATGACCTTTATCCCTTATCACCTACCTCCTTCATAGGCACACCTGGACTTTTGCACATCTTTTTGCTGATATTGTGAATTCACACACACACACACACATGCACATTTGATTTATTGAATTCCAGTAAATGGCTCTCTGACCACAAACTTTTTGCTCTCAAACATTTTACTCCTCCATTTGGCCTTTGATCTGTCCTAGCCCACCAAGGATTGCGCCCTTCATTTTCCCCCTTCCTATCATACTCTTTCTGTGTCCTTTCCTTTCTTTACTCAGCCTAGACTCCAGATTGTATAAGTTTGGTCATTTTCTTGTCAGTAATATTACCTCCTTTGTCCCTTTGCCTTCCCTCATACCCCAGCTTTCATCCATCCACCCTCTCAGTCCCTGCATTCAAGCTGCTTTAGGGCAGCTGAGAAAATTGTACAATAAGGTTCTCTAGTCCCAACTTACTCTTCCTCATGGTCCAAATGTCCTTTGGTGAATGCATTTCAGATTTTTCTCCCATTCCCCATGGGCGTTATTTCAAACTTCTACCACTTGCCTCAACTCCTCTATTCTTCCTTTGCCTCAGAAGAGGACACTGTCTCCTACTGTTCAGTAGGTGGTCTCTTGTGCTGGTGTCTGGATACTTCCCACAAGCCTTTTTTGAGGAAGGTCAATCTCCCTCTGGAGGTCTTCACATTCTCCCTCAATTCTCCAAAAACCCTAAGGGTACTCCCAGGCCAAAAGAGAGTCAATCTGGTGTCCACACCCAAATAGAGATGGTCTGAAGTCCAATTAAGACCAGCTGTCATGGCTTCTTGCTGGCACACATGTTATTGACAGTCAGTCCTATAGGATCCAACATGTTAGATCATAACTCACTGTTTTATGCTCCCTTGATAATCCTATGTGGGCTGCCTTGAGTCTTCAAGAGAAGACAGTAGTCACCCTCACACAGTATTAATCTCTCTCAAACCTACACCCACCCTTGGGCTCTCAAAGTTACAGACCTGGAGCAGTAGAAAAAAAAAAAGAAGAAAAAAACCTAGGGCCCAAATTTCTTTGATTCAGTCTCCATTAAGATTATAGTTGAGCTACAGGCACTATATGTTTCAACCAGGAACCTTGAGCAGCTGAACTGTTGACATAGGCATTTTAAGGTTACAAAACACTGAGCTAGCCATCTCAGCTTGTTATGGAGATAAGGATCAAAGTTGGACATATTAACCAATCAGATATCTTAAGGACACTAAAAATGTAAACATTAGCCAGATTGGGTTGAAGGTCCCTTCTTGACAGATTTATGTTTCTTATCATCATGAAATGGATCCCTGGCTAGTTTGCATTCAAGAAATTTGCTAGTTACATCTTGATTTTTAACTACAATGAGTTATTGTTATATAACCCTTAACTTAGAGACAGTGATGCCTGTTTTACTCATTTGTCTTAAGAAATTTTATTTCCTCATGGTTTGTTACAGGAAATTCAATTTGAATGTATTCGACATTCTAACTGATCATATAGTAAATAACTTGAGTATGTACCTCAAGGTGTTTCTATTTTGAATTTGAATTTGAAATTTTCTTTGCTTCATGGGTTATTTGTTTCCTTATTTTAAATTATTACTTAATTGTACAATGTACAATTATGCACTGTAATCCATCAAACACTACAGAGAGTTATTTTCACTAATGCCAGTTCATATCAGTGAGACCATACAGTATTTGCCCTTTTGTTGTTGGCTAGTCTCACTCAGCATAATGTTCTCAAGGTTCATCCATGTTGTTACATACTTCATAACTTTATTCTGTCTTGACAGAAAGTTATTTTCAAGTTCACAGTCTCTTCCTACCTCTGAGGTAACTAATGTTAATGTTAACAGTTTGATTTTCGCACTCGATGTTTTTCTTCATGTTCGTCCACTTATGTACAAACATAGTGTGTCAGTTGTTAAGCCATGTATTGTCTCTGTGCTCCAAACTGGTGATGCTGAGATGGTGACTGTAAACCACATTTCTCCTTTGGGCTCTAACTTCCCGTTAGGATCTTTGTTTGCTTCCTGTTTGCTAACGGATCCTAAGCCTGTCACTCCAGCAATGCTGTTTCACTCCTGCACTGGCAGTTACTGCCAGTAACAGGGTAACAGCAGCTGAATCCGGTTTACAGTTTTTCAGACACTTGCAGAACCAGATTCATCACACCTTCCCTCAGACATCAGCTCCAGCTGGCTGGCGTTCCTTCTCGATCTGGGTCCCAGGTGGATGGGTTCCCTTCTCTGAGTTCCAAATCCCCACATAAGCAGAACAGAACCCTCTTTTCACAAGTCTGGTTGTCAGCTCAACAGGTTCCCTCCTCTATGTCCCTACATTTTAACAATCCAGTGTGTCTTCCATTCCCATCTTCTCCTCTCCAGCCCCAGCTTTAGGAGTGATGGCTGCTTACTGGAGTTGTTGCCACCATAACTTAGCTGTTCTCCAAGTTCCCTTTTATTTACCTAGTCAGCAACATGATACCTAGTTAACAATTATTTCATATTTAATTTTCTTCATTCAAATAAATAATATGGTTTCTCTTCTGATTGATCATTGACCAATACAGACATATACATAGATTACAATTTTTTCTTCTCCTTATTTATACATATATTTATTTATTTGCAAAAATGGGATAATACCATGCCCATAACTCTACAAACTGTTTTTTTTCATTTAATGAAATATGGATATCTTTCCATATTAATACATATAAACTCTAACTCATTCTTCTCAATAGATGCTTAATATTTCATTAGTGAACATACTGTAATTTATTCAACTTTTCTCTGGTTGATGGACATGTAAGTTTTGCTAATTTTTGCTATTACAAAAAAAATGCCATAATGAACATCCTTGTTCATATATGATTATGTAGCATGGTTGGCGGAATGAATATCCATGTGGGTGAATTCATTCTTCAGTCTCTTCTTACCTCCAAGAGGTTTGGGAGGTCAGACTGGCATAACAGGGCTCACAGGTCCAACCCCCTAATCACATAATTTGTCTTTCTGGTATGGCCAGCCCCCACACCCTAAATCCACAATATGGCTGGCCCCACCCTGTCATCTTCTTACCTTATGAACTGTCAGGTCTGGTGCCCAGGTCCACTATGAATAACAAAAAACACTCCTATCACAGGAAATTCCAAGGAAGTAGAGGTTACTCTCCAGAAGCCAGATAAGGCCAGACCTCTTTTTGGAGGTCAAATTCCTTACTGTGCTCACAAAATGTATGGAGAAAATTGGAAAATGGATTTCTTTTCTTTTTTTTTTTTAGTTATGCAAAATGCAAACAAATATCAAAGCAAGCACTGGTTTGAGACAATTTGTGCGTTTTAACATGTCAGTGTTTGTTAGGCTAGCAATTAAATAGAACATTTTTTGCTTTTAATTGAACAAATACATATTTTCTTTTAAGCCCATCCTGGGTTCCCCAATCACAGAAACTACTTTTGCAGTTTTGCTCTGCACAGAAGTTCTTTTCTATGCAGTATAAGTGAAGTGTTGCATCCCATTTGAACTCTCCAAGTTTGGAAGCCAGATCTAAAGTCCCTGGAGGTTAGAGTAAAGACCAGTTACTACATTCCTTCTTGGAGTACTTTGTTTAACCATGTGTAATTCTAGTTGCAAAAATGCAGCCATCAATTCTGGGCTCCTCTCTAAGGTGGGGTACCTTAGGTCTACCTAAAAGCATTAAAGAAAGTAACTTTTTCCTCATAGTTCTCCTTATGCCTAAATTTCTAAAATTTGCCAACCTTACTGGGGAAAGGGGGAATTTAGGATGGAAAGCCATGTTTCACACCCACTCTGGCAGTACAACATTCTGCTTCTGAATAATTGTAGACTTTCATGTGTTTACAGAAACTTGAATGCGGAGAGTTAACCATAAACCATTTGGACTAAAAAGTGGCTTGAAACCTCTTCTAGCCAGCTCAGTCCCTTGTATTATGGAAATGCAGAAATATGCATTTCAGCCTCAGATCAAGATGCTCTCCTAGCTACAGCCCCAATTTAAACACTTCATGAGGCAAAAATCTTCCATTTAAAATATACTGCGGCCTCTTGCTTTTCTCACCTCTGTCTTTATGAGAGTGCCCACATGTTCTCTCACATGTGCGCCTCATAAATTTTTTATCTGCCTACTCTAAGTGCTGTGCCCTCGAATTCTTCTCATAACATGGCAAACGTTTCAGTTTGTTAAAGCTGCTGGAATGCAAAATACCAGTAGTGGAACAACTTTTAAAAGGGGAATTTATTAAGTTGCAAGTTTATAGTTCCAACGCTATGAAAATGTCCAAATTAAGGCACCAACAAGAAGTTACCTTACTCAAGAAAGGCTGATACCATCCAGAACACTTCTGTCAGTTGGGAAAGCACCTGGCTGGCACCTGCTGTGGTTTCTGGCTTCTGGACACCTCTCTCAACTGTGAAGACACATGGCGACATCTGTCAGCTTTCTCTCCTCATTTCAGAAGGCTTCACCAGGGATGTTTTCCTTTTGCATCTTCAAAGATCTCTAGCTGTATGGGCTCTGTTGGCACTAAAGCTTTTTCCAAAATGATTCCCCCTTAAAGGACTCCACTAAGCAACCCCACTTGAATGGGTGGAGGCATGGAAACCACCTAATCAAAAGTTACCACCCACAATTGGGTGAGTCACATCTCCATGGAAACAATAAAAAAGTTCTCACCTAGCAATACTGAATGAGGATTAAAGAACATGGTTTTTTGGGGGTACACAATAATTTCAAACTGACATAGCCAAGAACCTGGAAAACCAAATCTGGCAACACGTTTTTGGCAAGGCAGCTAGGAGTGAGTCCCCTTCTCTGACCATCTGGACTATTAAGCCATGGCTGTAGACAAGGAGGCTGAGCTGCACACTATTACCTTTTTCTTCTCACTTGGCTCATTGCTATCCTCTCCTATGTCCTCATGCAACTGTATGTCTCTAAGAATCTAAGGGCTCTAATTTGGCTCCCCCAGGACATAAACTCAGTTCACTCTGAGCCTCCAGCTCCCTCCTCATAGGTGGCAGGAGTCCAGCTCTATGCCGTGTAGATCCAAGGAGGCTCAGGGCAGCAGATGACACCACCCTTTGGGACCTAACTGGGAGTTCTCCTTGTCAAGCAGGAGTCCAGTGGGAGCCAAATCAAGTTCCACAACCCTCTCTTTCTTTCCCTCTCCCTTGGCTCTCTGAGACTTCCCCACACTCTCTCTTTCCCTCCCCTCTGAGTCCCCTCTTGCTGAATTTGTTCCTCTCTTCACCTCTTCAACAGAAGTCCTCTCCCCTGCTTCAGTTGGAATCTCCCTCTTTCTTCTCTACTGGCTTTCAATGCCTTCTAAGACAGTCCATCTTTTGTACCACAGGATTCTGGATTAAAGACTCTTATACCAAACAAGGTGTTCTCTTTAACATTCTAGGGAGTCACTGCTGATTTATGCCCATGGAAATTAGGAACTTTCCAGTGGGAGTGTTTCCCCTCTGGACATAATTGTTTAGTCTCTACTGAGACCCTTTGTGAATATCCCAGGGATATCCCTCATCCGAGGGATTCCCAGGGAATGCTCTCCCTATGTTCCCAAGTGATTGGGCCAGGGGAGAGGACTCCTCAAGAGTGTTGCCTTAAATTCTTCTCCAGGCAGGGCCCAAGAAAGCCCCTGAAAGTGTAGGTCCAGGCATCTCTCAGGAACGTTGTATGGTGCTGCAGTTCCAAACTCCTCGAGAATGTTGTCCTGGAATTCTTCCGGGCAAGTCCTGGGAGACCCCCAGAAGTGTAGGTCCAGACATTTCTCAGGAAAGGTGTCCTGGGGACACTGTGACTGTACTTCCTGTGTTCCCAAGTGATTGGGCCAGCTGAGAGGGAAACACCCAGCTCTGGCATGCATCGGGATGCCACACGGTCACAATGGTGCTGGTGAGGCTTTTCTTTTTCCTTTTCCAGAGGAAAATGGAACATGTCAACAGCCAATATAAGCTAGAAAATAGGAAAGCATAGCCCTCCAATGGAGTTTTCAATTACAATACCATGCTCCAGTCTTACTTAAAGACAGGGAAAGTAGTAAAAAATTCCCTATGTCCAGTTGTTTATGGATCTCTATCACGACAAAGAACTGAGGAAGACTCATCTCTGTGTTATGCCCATGTCTCAATTTCTATTAGGAAACACAAGACTTTAATAATCCCCTTTTAAAACTTGTTTGCTAAAAGGCATGAGAAAATGTATCACCAAGCTGGTTAATTATAATAAGCTAAGAGATCACTCAGGTGAAAGAGAAAAATCCAGCCCTGTTCCAGGGGTGGCTAGTGGGAGCCCTAAGGAAGTGTACTAATGTAAGCCCAGATTCCCGGGAAAGTCAAATTTTGCTGGGTGCCCCTTTCATCAATCAGTCTGCCCCTGGCATTTGGAGAAAGCTGCAAAAGCTCTCCATGGACCCACAAACTCCCACCAATGACTTATTAAAACTTGCTTTTTCTATCTTTAACAATCAAAACAAGGCCAAGGAGGAGAAGGCAAAGAGAGGTAAGCAAAATACCAGAGAACAGGCTCAGTTTATTGCAGTCACTGTTAATAGGACCCTGTCCTCTCAAAGTCACCCAAATTGTGGCTCCAAGCCTCAAGAGCCTTACTTCAACTGTGCGTCAGAGGGCCACTGGCAAAGAAGGTGCCAGAAACTTTGATAAAACCCTTAACCTGGGGGCCCACCAGAGTCTTGCTCAGGTGCCACCAACATTGTGCTTTGGGACCAGAAACAGCACTATCTCCTGAAGGGGGGACTCGACAGCCCCTGGAGCCCTGCTTGTGGCAAATGAACACAACTAAAGGTGCCCATGGCTGCATATAGCTCTGCTGAGTTCACATCTAACCATTTAGAGGAGCGCCTGGTGACATCGATATGACAGGTAAGATTATGAATTTCTTAACTAGCACTAGAGCCACTGTCCTAAACTGCCGCTCTGGACCCACCTTCATTCACATTTGCCTAGTTATGGAAATCCATGGTAAAGCCAAAACCCAAACTTTCACTAAACCCTCTCCTTTGTAAGTTTGGAAGCATTCCATATCCCATCAATTTCTCTTTGTCCCTGAACGCCCTACCCCCTTCTAGGGAAGGAACTCCTTCATTCCCTGGGGGCCTCTTTAAGACTGGTAAACCCATCCAATATTTACCCCTTTGTCTGCCCTGAGGGCCCTACCAGATCAAGGCCTCTTGGCATCCCAAAAGAGATCCTTGCACAAATAAGCCCCAGAAGCCCCCAACCTGACTCCCTCTGGGATGAGGACCCTGAAGGTGAGACCATTGAATAACCCCTGCCTGCATTCAAGTTCTCAATCCTAAATCTTAAAAACACATTTTTTGGTCCCCCTCTTCACCCTGATTTTCAATGCCATTTAAAATATTTACCTTTATTTAAATATTTACTCAAAACAATCAAATTCTCACCCAGTTGACTTAATGCTGCCCCAAGGGTTTTATAATAATCCCCATATCTTTAAGAATGATTTAGCAGCAGACCTTTCTGACCTCCAACTGCCCCAAAGCATAGTCTCGCAATATGTTAATTTTGTGAACTAACATATTGCTAATATGAAACTGAATTTTGTTTGTGGTTGTCATTGCTGACTGAATGGATATAGACTGTTATAAAAGGTTTATGAAAGTAAATTCTGTCATAGTCAATGCTAACCAAATTTAACAAGTCTGTTTATAATAAAACTTTAAAAAAAGTTTTGAGTAAAACTGCATATACATACAAAACTAGAATTTCATTTTCTCTATATTAAAATAATGCAGATTGTTGGTCTACTTTTTTTTTAATTGACAGAACATAACAACATACAAACACGAACATTGTTAACATGAGAACATTCCATTCTTTGTATAAAATCAATGACTCACAATATCATCACATAGTTATATATTCATCACCGTGATCATTTCTTAGAATATTTGCATCACTCCAGAAAAAGAAATAAAAAGAAAAGAGAAAAAGTTCATACATACCATACCCCTTACTCCTCCCTCTCATGGACCACTAGTATTTCCATATATTTTAACCTGTGTACCCCCTATTTTTTTTATATAACCCTTACCCTCCCTTTCATTGATCAGAAGTATTTCAATCTACTCAATTTATTTTAACACGTGTTCACCCTGAGTGGGACAACAGTCGCCTATCCAAAAGAAGATTTCTGAAGACAAGAGGCTAAATCAGAGACAGCCACTGTTTTATTTCCTTCTTATGAGAAAGGGCACCCACCAGATAAGTGGAAGCAAAGATTATAGAGGCCCCCTGACGCAACTGCCCCCTCCCACTGCTCACCCATCCCCCATTGGCTGGGAGTTGTGGGTTTATAATCTTGAGCACAAAAGGTAATCCAATTAGGAAGAGACACAACCCTCCCTTAGGAAGGTCCAAGGTTACAGTTAAAGCCCCCTTGTGGACGTGAATTTGGGGAAATGGACTGGCCTAGAGGAATGCGAAACTTAGCTTGTGCTTATCTAGACTTAAAACTAGGAACCAGGATGTGAGAGGTTGAATAAGCACATCTGAGCCATTTTGTTTCCTGAGAAGAGGAAACAAACATTTTCCCTTTTTCTCTCACCCCTACTATTATTTTTTTTTTTATTTATTTTTTATACAATATGAACATTCTCTTTTTTATCACACAGTTGTATATTCATCATCACGATCATTAGAACATTTGCATCAATTCAGAAAAATAAATAAAAAGAAAACAAAAAAATTCATACATACCATACTCCTTACCTCTCCCTTTCATTGATCACTAGCATTTCAATCTATTAAGTTTATCTTAACATTTGTTCCCCCTATTATTTATTTATTTTTAATCCATGTTTTACTCATCCATCCATACTGTAGATAAAAGGAGCATCAGACGCAAGATTTTCCCAATCACACAGTCACATTGTGAAAGCTATATCATTATACAATCAAGTTAGCCTATTCTTAATGAAAAGTTATAAAAATCTTCTCAACCATCTGAGTACTCTGCCTAAATGTTTATGTTGACCTTCTCAACATAATTTACAAAGAATTTGTTCTCTCACTTTGTAAAACTGAGGTGCTAAAATAGTTTTATATAAAGTGTTTAGGAAATATTACAATAATTAAAATAAATTTTCTATCCTGTTAATCTGTTAAACTAAAATTTCTCATATATTTAAAAATTGTACAAAATTCCTAAGCACTTAATATTTTCCCTGTCCATGTTATGTCCTAATGCTTACCCATATAATAACCAAATTTACTTATCGGTTACACAACTTTACTCTAAGGCTTCTCTAAAAGTACACATGGTTAGCCATAAATCAGAAGTTCATCTTCAACAAAAGAACTTTAAAAGAGAAACAATGCAAGTATACAAACTATGTTCTACCTGTTAATTAAGCTAACCCTAGTAAATGTATAAAAGTAAAACAGAACAAAACATCTGCTATAGCTTGTCAGATATTTTATTTCCAAAAGTAGCTTAATTAGCCAAAAAACAAAGAAAGCAAAGTATGTGACAGTTGAACTAGAGGGAAGCCAAAGCCTTGTCCCCAGGGACTTTAGCTCATAAAAGCAGAACTAATTACCCTCACCTGAGTTCTAGAACTAAGAAAAGAGGAAAAGTTACGCCTTTGTAGTCCTCCATGCTTACACAGCAGTCGAAAGAATGAGGCTTTCTCCCAATTTAACACCACTAAGAAATACGCAATCTCCTAAATGTTGCACTCTTGCCAACAAAAATAGCATTAATTCATTGCCCTGGCCATCAAAAAATAATACTAACATCTCTCAAGGAAATAAAAAGCCTGACACGGCAGCCAAAGCCACACAGCCCAATCAATCAAGCCCCTTCTAAGTCTCATTCCTGCACCCCTTAAATTGCCACATGCACCCTCTTATTCCCCAGTTTAGCAGGAATATGCTGCTTAGCTAAAATTCCCTCTTGGACCTGAAGGATGGTCATTTCCTTCCCTCTTCCCCAGTCTCACTTACTAATGCCTCTCTTAGGCCCACACACTTTTCTTTTTTCATTTTCAATGAAGTACATAATTAAAAGAAGAAATTATATAGTTCTTCTTTTAATTTTTTTTAAAAAAACATTTTTTATTGTTAAACATAATATATAGGGAGAAAGAAAAGAAAGAAAAAGCAATGATTTTCAAAGTACACTTCAACAAGTAGTTACAGAACAGATTTCAGAGCTTGTTAAGGGTTACCATTCCACTATTTCAGATATTTTCTTCTAGCTGCTCTAAAACACTAGAAGCTAGAAGAAATATTTTGTGTGTGTATGTGAAAAGTAACATATATACAAAAAAGCAGTAAATTTCAAAGCACAGCACCACAATTAGTTGTAGAACAGATTTCAGTTTGGTATGGGTTACAATTCCACAATTTTAGGTTTTTACTTCTAGCTGCTCTAAGATACTGGAACTAAAAGAAATATCAATATAATGATTTGGCAATCATATTCATTTGTTAAATTCTACCTTCTCTGAATAACTCCAACACCTTTGATCTTTCTCCCACTCTTTTTTTTAACCATATGATCATTCCATTCTTGTTATATAATCAATAACTCACAATATCATCACATAGTTGTATATCATCATCATGATCATTTCTTAGAACATTTGGATCAATTCAGAAAAAGAAAACAGAAAAAAATTCATACATACCATACCCCATACCCCTCCCTTTCACTGATCACTAGCATTTCAATCTACTAAATTTATTTTAACATTTGTTCCCATTATTATTTATTTATTTTTAATCCATATGTGTTACTCCAAACATGACAACTTTATGAATTGGTTAAGTAAATTCATTCAACAAACTATTTATAAATCATGGGGATTCTTGGATCCCTAATGTCAAGGTAATACAAACATGATTCTGATATCAACCCTACTTTCAGTATACTCAGGGGCTCATGTCCATGGCCCCATAAAGGTGATAATGAAGGCCTGGAGAAACCAGGTACCATTTTACCTAACAAATTAACAAAGAGTAAAACAAACAAGAAGACATGGCTGAAATCAATGTACTCTATGTTGCTGCTAAGAGTGGACCTAGTTTCATTCTTTATAGAAAACAATTTGATGTTTTCTAGACTTAAAATATGTTTTAAATAAAATAGTCACCCATTTGGACTAGTGATTTCCTTTCTGGAATTCTATAGAATCCAAAATTCTGGTTAAGATGTATACACATATATTTTATCATATATGATAGGCTATTATACAGTCATTAAAATAATATTTGTGAGAGTATTTATATCATATTTCATTTGTTATTTAGTATTTAGTTCATCAAATATTTTTTGTACTAGGTACTATATTAAGAACTATGTACCCGAGATCCTTTGCCCTCATATGTATACTCCGGTAGAGAGAACTTACGTTAACAACTAACACACTCTGCATATTAAAAATGCAGTTACTGGGCGGGCCACTGTGGCTCAGCAGGTAAGAACACTTGTCTGCTGTGCCTGAGTACCCGGGTTCGTTTCCTGGTGCCTGCCCATGTAAAAAAAAAAAAAAAATGCAGTTACTAATCGTGATAGAGCCTTGAAGAAAAGGATCCAGGCCTATGAGATATACAGTATGACAGACCTCGGGTAGAAGGTCAGGAAAGTTCCCTTTGAGCAAGTGGAAATTTTAGTAGAAAGCTAAAGAACAGATGACAATTCTGGTTGCTCTAGGGAGAACTATTGGAGGAAGAAGAAACTAGAAGCTGGGAAGGCCCACTCACTTCTATCCTCCTCTTGTAATACTTCTTACCAAGTTTGTTTCTGCCATATGAACAAAGCCCAAGACTGGGGGCTCAGCCTATAGCTTTGGTTGCCCACACTGCTTGTGAGAATATCAAGAATTCAACTTGGGGAAGTTGAATTTCTCCCCGCTCTCACCATTCCCTGAAGGGGGCTTTGCAAATACTTTTCCACTCACTGATCGAATCACTCTGGGATTCATCGGGGCATCACTCTGGACAAACCAACAAAATCTCTTGTCCTACCTGAGATTCCAAGTACTTATGGTGTTCAGTCAAACTATCTACATCAGTTATATTAGGAAATGCACTAGTCAAAATATAAATTTTGTAACAAATAAACATTTTTTGCTT
>PVIY010037323.1:0-24761 GCA_004026745.1 Myrmecophaga tridactyla
GTAAAGCTGGCTGCTCTGATGAAGGGTCTGGACGAACTCCACAGGACAGGCTCACTGGCTAAAGAAGCAGTAAAAGTCATTCGTCTTCCTTAAAACCCCCAACTGATTGGATTATTTGCTGTAGGGGGCATGCCTTAGTTGATCACAGATGTAATCGGCTATAGATGAAATCAACTGACTGATGATTTAATACACCAGCCTTCCCATTTATCACCCAGCCACAAAGTATCCTTGCAGCAACAGTCAGGCCAGTGCTTGTCTGACCAAACAACTGGGCATAATCATCTGGCCAAGTTGACACCAGAATCTAACCATCACAGCAGGGAAGTGAGGAAAATATGAAGGAAACTTCATCCAATGCTTTGTTTTAGATATTAGGGACAGATAGTATTTCTGGAAACAGACATATAGGTTTTCTATTGTTAAACCATATTTATAACGTTTAAATTATGCAATGATCCCTGTATTAGTTTGTTAAGCTGCCAGAATGCAACATACCAGAAACGGAATGGTTTTGAAATAGGGTATTTATTAAGTAACAACTTTAAAGTTCCAAGGCCATAAATATGTCCAAACTAAGGCATCCAGAGATGGTTACCTTGGCTCAAGGAAGGCCAATCTGGGAAGGCATGTGGCTGGCATCTGCTGGTGCTTGTTCCAGATTTGTTGCTTCAAGTTTCTGACGCCGGTGGTTTCCTTTCTAAGAGTCTGTGCCTTCAATTAGTTCCTCCAGGACATCTTGCTTGTATCATCTTTTTAATTCCTACTATTGTATAGTTTTCATAATGCATTTAGGTATATTAATAGAGTATTTTATGTTATATAATTTAAAATGAATAAACATAAAATAGCAATGCATGCCAGGAAAATAATCCTCCCTAAACTGCTGGCCTATATGTTCATAAGACAATTCTTCTACTACAAAGGTGTTTTTTTGTTCATTTTGACATATTTCAAGTCTGAGTTCCCAGGCATTGGACTAATGAGGCTATAACATATTAATTATTCTTATATTCTTTTTCACACTGTGAAGGGGAAATATATGGCTGTGTTTGTGTATGAGTTTTCCTTGTTCTTTGATCCATAGACAGAAACTTATTATGAATTTATGAACATATGTACTGGGGTGTATGCATCAGAGTAATATCTTCATTAATTATGTTTTTGGAACCTCGTCTCATGATATTCCTCTAAGTTATCTGATAACTGTTTCCACTGGAATGAGTTTGAGTACCCTTACCTCAATTACTTGATAATTGAATTTTAGACAAGTGAAGCCTCAAGGCTTGTCCCATAATACAAAGAATCATTCTCCAGTATACTGATGCCACAATTATATATTCAAGAATATTTTTATTGTTTGCTAACCCATGTCTAAAAATGTAGAGATCCTTATGATACATAATTAACTTAATATGATGTTCTTTTTCTCTCCTATTTTTTTCTTCTCTTCTCACTTCTTTATTTTTATCTTGGTCCCTCCTTTTCCTTGTAAGGTGTTTTTTTTTTAATCAGAACCTAAGTATAAACACTAAACAAATAGATGTTTAACCTGTTGGGAAGGATTAGCTTTCAAAAAAGCATGGGAAAAACTTCCTAACATCTTTAAATAACAAAAATAATACATCAATACAGACAGTTTTTTTAAAATAATTAAACATTAAAAATACATCCAAAGGCCCTTAGATTAACAGTCACTATCTTAGTCTCTTCTGTCTCCCCACATCCCCTGGAGTTAATGACTGGTAAAAACCATTTCTGAATGAGAAAGCATGAGCTATGAGTAAGAGCTACTGACATTTTCCAGTGTGCCCTTTCAAAAAAATCATTAGATGTTACTGTTTTGGAATCAAACAGACTGAGATAATCTCTTCTTCCCCAAATGATATATAACTAAGTGAAACAGACTAGCCCACTTTGTTTATAGAAAATAAGATCTACAATTTTTATTGATTGTAGAAAATAAGATTCTACATACAATTGTAGGTTTATGTATAGATGTATGTGATGTGTGTATGTATGCATTTGTTTGTTTATTTATATGTTCAAAATGGACTGGCTACTAGTACCCTATTTAAATTTAAATTTGTATTGGGGCTATCTGAAAGACTTTGAAAGAAACAACGTGTCAAACTGATCAATAAAACATGAACACCACAGCCTGGATTAAATTAAAAAAAAAAAAAAGACTTTTCTGACTCAAACACTAAATGAGGAGGGTGTTTTTCCCCCTTAATTATTAAACTGAAGGAAGCCTCTATGTAGTTAAGTTTCCACAATCACCTCCACTCTCATTCAGTAAAGTAAGCAATCATTTTGCATGGCAAATCATTTTTTACTGCTATCGAAGTGATAGCAGATAACAAAAAGCAGCAGTGAAATAATCTGATACAAGCAGTTCTATCTTTGAGTGTAATAAAGTAAACTTCTTACATGTTTGAATACCAATGAAATATCATCACATATACTTGCTATATAAATTTGCCAACCAAGGCATTCTGAAGTGATTGTAGAAAATAAGATCCTACATACAATTGTAGGTTTATGTAAAGATGTATGTGATGTGTGTCTGTATGCATTTGTTTGCTTATTTATATATTCATAATGGACTGGCTACTAGAACCCTATTTAAATTTAAATTGTGCATGAGTATCCTCAAGTTCTCCTGTCTACTATAAAAGCCAGTTTCATACAAAGTAAATGATCAAATGACAAACCGTGATTTTGTTAAATTTATTTGTTACTTTGCTAAATCACTGAAGCAAATTTTGAATCAGATGAAAATTAGTATAATGTATATCATAAAAAGATTCAGGAAATTTTCTATCCATCAAAATTTGGGTTTACTAGGCAGATACACTCTAATAAAAAGACACAAGGATTATCCTGGTGGATCAGACAATGGTCCGTTAAGGAAAATGTTTATGTTTCTATTTAGATTTTTTCTGGATAGAATGGAAAACCATGCACGTATCTTCTGATAGCACTTTCTCACTCAAAAAGGCAAGGATGTTCACATCTAATAAAGTAATCGTGCCAGTTTTGTAATTTCCCGTCATAGTAATTTTACTACCATAATGTAATAATTCCCTGAAGATGTAAAACTAGAATATGCTAAACTCTTTTCCTTCCACTGTTAATTATAACTTAAAATCTCTGCTATGGCTTCTTCATGTATTTTTCTATTTAAGCTTTAACTCCTAAACTATTCCTATCTTCACTTTGAAAAGCTGCTATATCTTCCTACTTAATTGAGAATATTCGACCCATTTTGTGGGTGTTTCTATCATGCCACATTTTCATCACTATCATTTCATTATTGCCAACTAAGGTCTGAAATATAAGGGGTGTTCAACAAAAGTTTATGAATAAATAAATAAATGAACAAAAAAAGAATGTGTGAATGAATTAAAGACGTTTAGCCTGGAAAACAAAAAGACAAAAGAGACCTAATTGTGTTTAGAGAGTGGGAGTGTGTTCATATAAAAGATAGAGATTACTCTTTGTTTCCTTCTCCCCAGTAGATATATTCAAGACTAATGAATATAAATTACAGATGGGTAGATTTCAGCTAAATTTTTAAAGAACAATTTTCATTCAATTTATAAATTAGCATTGGCCAAAATGTAAAGAATTCCCTTCTTAAGGTAGTGATTTCCCTATCTCTGAGAGTGTGCAAACAGAATTTGAATGGATAACTTAAAGAGATTATGTATAGAAAATGTCTATATATCTAGGAGTTGAAAAAATTACTCGTCTATTACTCGATGTAGTTTTATTGCATACTTTTTAAAATAATAAAATTATGCCTGCTTCCTCCATGTCTTCTTTACATACTTCAATTTTCAAGTCTTAAACAACCCCATTGTGGGGGAGTACAAAATGTTTTTTGGGGGTAAGACATATCTAGTTCACCTCCTAGCTCTATCACTTACTTGCTTTGTGAGATTAGATGAGTTTACCAAATTGTATGAGTCTTAGTTTTCTTTCCTGGAAAAGGGGTTAATATATACTATATTCAGGTGTTGATCAATAATAAAATAACAAAAGAGATAGGTTCCTTTAGTAACACTCCTTAAAAATTAAAAATTCCTTAAAAATCTAGAACATAGAAAATGCTAAGTAAATATTACTTCTCTCATTTCTTTCTCAGGAAATATTCACTTGAATGACCAATCTCTAATTCTTACAAACTTTTCTTCTTTATGATTCTCTTTCATCACTTCTGGTTTCAACATGGATGGTCATATTCATGATCACAATCAATATTGCATATAATTTACTCTTTGATTAAAGTGTTTTTTACGTACTTTGATTGATATAATTCTCTCAACTCCTAAAGAATTGGGTAGTGTTATATCCAAACTGAGGTTTAATGTTTTCTTATCTTTCTAATAGCCTCTGTTCTGTTACACATATGCTTAAGTTCTTAAGTAGGAGGGCCTTTGCTAAGTCCCTGTCCTCTGCCTTTTTATCAAAACAGTTTCTCTTTCATTAATTCATCCATCTCATGACTTTTTAGAATTTTCTGTTCATCTGTTCACACAACTCCTAAATCTGCATCCCTACTTTGCTCTCACTGAAGCTGACATCTTATAGATGCCTACTAAAATTTTTGTCGCATTGTTTTATCATGACTACATTCAATAATTTATTTAAAAATATATATTTCCTTGACCACCTACTATGTAACAGGAACTGTGCCTGCCAAAGAGCTGAAGCTAAAATTATAAATGTAACACACCCTATCCTCAAAGAATTTTACAGCCTTGTCAGTTATTTCAAACTCAACAAGTCTTTGTACCTCCAGGCTTCTCTGCCTTTGTTAGTGACATCACTCAATGTCCCAGCCAATTATTTCCACTCAAAATATGAAAGGTAAACTTGACACTGTCCTCAATTTCATTACCTGTATCCAGCCAGTAATTTGGAGAATTATTCTTTTGAATTGTTTCTTTGGTCCATATGTTACTCTCTTCAATCCAGCTTAGAATATTATAACAACTTTCTAACTGAACTCCATGACTTTTATTCTTTTCACCTTCTAGTCCACATTAGTCTTAATAAAGAGTAATTGTCTATAAGCATGGCTTTCATCATGACTATTTAAAAAATTATTTTAATGACTCCTTACATTTTACCTCATCAAGAATGTTCTCAATGAAATTCAAAACCCTCTAAGAATCAAACTTTATTTCCCATTACATCACAACCTGAACTTTTAAATCTTACTAAGCTTTGCCATCCTTAAGACATAGAATGCTCAATTTTCACTTGTAATTTATCTTCTATTGACACAGCTGCCTCCCATTGAGGCATTGTCTCATTTCTTTTCTTCCACTTAAACATGAAATTTTGCAGAAGCCTAACATAATTGCCATTTCATTTATGAAATCTCTGGTAGTTTAGAACAGCAATTTAAAGTGCAGTTCCTGAGTACAAATTGCTTAAATTCAAAATCTGGCTCTGCCATTAACTGTGTGACCTTGGTCAAGTCACTTAACCTTTTTGTGCCTGCCTCAATTTCTTCTTTTGTGAAAGTGAGATTTTTTTAAAAATCTAGAATTTAGACTTATTTTGAATAGGAAATGAAAAAATACATGTTGATGAGTTGAAACAGTATCTTATAAAAGTAATCACTCAATAAACAATACATCATTATCACCATCATCAGTAATGCAGAAGTAGTAATTTATTATTTCAGAACTCTTAGTTTCTCCTCTGGTAAACTCTTGTGCATATAATCTGTGACACACAATTTAGCCTTCCATGATGCACAGCTTTGTGTTATTTCCTGTTGTCATATATATTCTAGTCTCATTTCTTCAACTATATGTCAAAGCATTAAAGACCAGAAACTTGTCTTTTGCTTGTTAAATATAGACCAATTAATACTTACAGGTTGACTTAGCCTTTTCTAAACTTTAAGGAGAGCAGCCTAGTTGCAATATGCAACAATGTATTGAGCAAGTTCATATTTACTCTGTATATAACTTCTACAAGTTGGAATAGTGATCTATTTCCTCTCTTTACCTTGACCCAGGTAGTAAAATAATTTCCCATGCATAAGAATTGCATTGCTAGCCTTCCAGAGCTCTTCAAGACCACTTCTTCCTTAGCTTCTAAGGAAAAGAAATCTTATAATAAATCATACTTAAAGGAAAATCAGAGTCATTTTCTCTAAATACTTCCATTAATTTATTTTTTATCTGATTTTTATGTTTTACTTTGGCTTATATAAAGGTTAAAAGCTTAATTAAGGAAGGAGATCCTCTCTGGTGTGCAATAACTTGGAATTTCCATTGCAGCTCTAAAGCAATGGCATACCAAGGTTAGAGACAGAGGTTAGTGGAAGCAATTTATTCTGTCTGCAAGAAATAAGGGGGTAAATCATCCTTAAAGAATTTTAAGACAAAATGATTAAATTAGGTGTGGATTTTATTATCATCATGCACCAGTAATTCTAAACATCATTGATAAATTACTCCTTCCTAGCAGGATTGTACTACTCATATTGACACTTCTCCCATCACTGCTTATAGTTATCCTTGTAACAACTAGATTTCTTCTGGTAAATATCGGGGATTCAGACACATCTTAGTGTAGGCTGTTTCATTCTTTTTCAAAATTTATACTATGATCCACAGTGAAATACATTAATATCACTGTACATTATATACATACATACATATATTCATTTCACAGAACAGTCCTCATCCTTACCACTAAGAGGTCATGGCCTGATTTTGAAAAATATTGCTCTGATTTGATGGATCCTTATAAATCCAAGTTAGAAATACCAAGAAATTTTTCTAGAATAAATTAGGTATTCCCTCTAGAGTCCTCTGGTCTAGATATAATTCAAAATTAAAAAGCTAAACTGGACTTCTAATACTGAGGGTGTGAAAATAGAAAAGAAAGATTTGATTTATTTTCTTTGGCATCTACACTAATAGAAGGCATGGGCAACAGAAAAAACAGTACACTAAGTCAATGCTTGGGCTAACGTCTGCACATCCCCCAAAGACTTCCCACCTTTGCTTTTTGGAATTTCTATTCTCAAATATGACCTTGTCCTGAGTACTATCTCTCACATTCTCCCCAAACCCTACTCCTCCTCATCTAAAAACATACTGAATCCTGGTCAATCTTCTATTGCATTCCAAATTCACATGGTATTTAAGTTCACTAACCTCCATCTCTTTCTAAACTATGTGATTTTTTTCATTCCTCTCCAGTGAGTGTACCAATTCTTTCATTATCTCTTTTCCATCTAAGCATAATTCAAGTACCTGTCACTGGAGGAGTTATTTTATGCCCATATTTCATGAACGAAACCAGTCACGACACAATATTGGCTGGTCAGAATTTCCTCATGAAAGCTATAATTAGATGCTTAATTAGCAGCAAGATGAGAAATTTATGTGTAATGGCACATGCCAAATACTACAAGTTATTCTCTCTTATCTACTCCTCAGTTTAGGATACAGATCAGTTATACAACTTCCAGAAATTTATTACAAATAACCTAAAATTTCATCAAATATATTTAGGTAAAGATTTAAGAGAAAGTGATTCATTCTTAGTTCTACTTAAAAACCATAAAGTTATTTTATATCAAGTGTGAAGCCAAGTTTAAACCTGTTTCAATAGATATTGTAGGGATTGATTACAGATCAATATGCATACTTATTTTTTTACTAGTTAGTGTTCAAATAGGCTATCATTTCTTCTAAGCCATGTTGTTTTTTTCTCATTGTTAAAATGAGGACTTTATTATTTAACAGTTTTCTATATGTTAATGATAATATGATTTAGCAGGAAATTTTGCAGGAAAATGGCATTTAACTATTGAAAGACTGATAGAAAGACTATTTGCAGACACTGATTTTCTGCATAGGAAATCCAAGTCAATTAAGAGGAAAACTGTTAAAGTAATAAAAAATTTTCAAGTGACTTGATAAAGACAAGTAAGTAGACCAAATTTTAAAACTTGATTTATTAGGTTTGGACAATTTTAAGCAATAATACATTCATCCATGCACTAGAGCAAAAATTATGTAACTAGGGGCGGTGCAATGGTGGCTCAGCAGACAGAATTCTCTCCTGCCATACCAGGTTCGATTCATGGAGCCTGCCCATGTGAAAAAAAATTATATAATTAGGTATAGTTTTAAGAAATGTACAAGACCCATAAAAAGAAAAGTATACAATTGAGAAGAAAAAGCACTGCAAAGACATACGCAAAAATATTATGAAAGAGAGAAACACTTGTTTATACAAAGTTAGAAGGATGTTTTTATATGAAAAATGTCAGCATACAATTATTTAATAAATGCAATGTTTTTAAAAATGTGAAAATTTGTACTCAGATTGAGGATAGGGAAAGGAAGGAGTAGAGAAGAGAAAGAAGAAAATGGGGGGAAAACAATTAAAAAATAAAAAAACAAGAGAAAGAGAAAGTGAGGCTAGAAAAGTATAAGAAGGGACCCAGAGAAACAAAGTGTGAGAAGGAATGTAGGAAATTATGATTGCAATACTCAAATAGCCCTTTAGACATTAACTTTAGAATGTTCTTAGATCATGGCTGTTCAACTGCTCTCAGAGGCTCCATTCTAGATAATAATGTTAACCAAATAATCACAGTAAAACGTACATATTCTCTTAAATGCGGCAGCAGTAACTGAGGTAGTAGTACATGGAAAATCTAGCCAAAATTCCAACTGTCATTCTCAGTATTGAATCTGTCCAGCTCTAACATAATAGCTCAAAACATTAATTTAATAAAATTGAGCCCCCTAGTGGATTGAAGGAATGAGTGGAAAATGTCAAAGATTTCTTACTGAAACAGATCTATCAGACAACTGTAACAGTGTTACTCGATAATTTGCATAGAAGATCTAAGACTAACAAAGCAGAAAATGTGAATAAATAGCAGTATCATGAAAAGAGTGATTGGGATTTCAGATTCTAGTCCCTGAATTCGTCACATATTAACCTTGCCTACATTTTTCTGGACTTCTGTTTCCATCTCCGACCAGAGAGAGTTTGACTACATCATCTTTATCTTTTTCAATTAGTAAAAATAAAATTATACATCCATCATTTTAATCACCTGATCTGTGACAAACCTGAGAATATTTGTAGTTCGGTCTAACAAAGTTCTGAATATCAATACATATATATATATATGTATGATATATATATACTGTTAAAGATCCTCAGTATGATTGCAGAAATAAGTAAAATGTCCAATGCCTGGGGCAAGGAATAAGAACTAACTAAAATAAGAAAACAAACAAAAAATGCCACCCAGAGCACTAGCATTATACTTTATAAAGCTTCTGATATGTGCAGTCATTAGATGCGTCATCATTGTGCTAAATGTGATGAATTGAGTCACTGAAAGGAAAAAAAAAGGAGAGAACATTTTATGGGCTTATATATTTTTATAAATCTAGCTTCGGCTAATAAACTAATATCTTATCATTGCTTAGTTCTGTTATTGCTGACTTTTCTCTTATAAAGAATTAAACTAGTTATCAAACTTTTGATCTCAGGACTACTTTATATTCTTCAAAATTACTGAAGACTCCCAAGAACTAGGGTTTACGATGATAGAAATTAAAACTAAAAAATGTTAAATATTTATTTATTAATTTGTTAAAGTAATAATAATAATAAACCCATTACATAAATAACATATTTTATTGAAAAATAACAGTTCTCCAAAAACAATTTTGAATCTCATTTTAAGTCGTCTGCTTCTGTATTCCAGGTGTTGCAATGTGCTGTTTTGAATTATTTAAAGAAAATTTAGCCTCACACAAATACATAGTTGGAAAAAAGGAGTATTTTAATAACCTTTTCAAATAATTGTGGAGATTCTTTGTACAACTCCGAAATTTGACAAGTGATAGCTTCATAAAGTAGTTGCAAATGTGAAATTTGCAGCCACCTCAATAAAATCTTTGTACTTTGTTATGTTAAACTCCACCAGTGTCTGTCATCCTCTACAGCATTGTGAATGGATTTTTACTATGCATGATTTTATAATTTCTAGCATTGTTCACTTGTAAAATATTGGTACACTTGGTTTACATAGTCATGCGGATCTTCCAAATGTTGACACATTTCATTATATAATATCAAAAATATTCTTTAATATCAACCCCAATTTCAACAGAAAAGTCTTATAAGTATTGAAAACCAGTTAAATTCACAGGGGAGAGGCAGTGTGATGGTGGCTCAGTGCAGAATTCTTGCCTGCCATGCTGAAGACCTGGGTTTGATTCCCGGTGCCTACTCATGCAAAAAATAATAATAATAAATAAAATAAAATTTACAGGGGAGTATACAGGTTTTTGAAAATTCTAATTTTCACTTGAAAGTTAGAATTTTATCATTGGTAACAAATTATTAGCTATTTTCCTTGAAGTGGAATTTCACTTCATTAATTTTTTAAGAACTCTCTGCTAAAAACCTGAATATAAAGAACTACAGTTTCAGGGAAAATCAAACATTAAGGACACCCAGATCGATAGGTCAAACCCTTGATCTTGAGGCTTGCTCTTGTGAAGCTTATGTATTAGCTGAAAAGCTTAGCCTACCTATAGATATGCCTAAGAGTTACTTCTGGAGGACCTCTTTTGTGGCTCAGATGTGGCCTCTCTCTCTCTCTAAGGCCAGCACTGTGAGTGAAATTATTGCCCTCCCCACTACATGGGACATGACATCCAGGGGTGAAAGTCTCCCTGGCGGCATGGGAGATGACTCCCAGGGATGAATCCAGCCTTGGCACCATGGGATCAACAATGCCATACAGGCAAAAAGGGGGAAAAGAAGTGTAACAAATAAGGTAACAGTGGCTGAGAGAGTTAAAATAGTGTCAAGACATATAAAATCCAAAAGGCAAAATGGTGGAAGAAAGTACTACTGGTACAGTAATAACACTAAATATTAAGGGATTAAACTCCTTAATCAACAGACACAGACTGGCAGAATGGATTAAAAACAGCACCCATCTATATGCTGTTTACAGGAAGCACATTTTAGACCCAAGGATAAAAATAGATTGAAAGTGAAAGGTTGGGAAAAGATATTTCATGCAAATAGCAATCAGAAGAGAGCAGGAGTAGCTATACTAATATCCAACAAATTAGACTTCAAATGTAAAATAGTTAAAAGAGACAAAGAAGGACACTATGTATTAATAAAAGGAACAATTCAACAAGAAGACGTAACAATCATAAATATTTATGCACTGAGCCAGAATCCTCCAAAATACATGAGGCAAACACTGAAAAGAGAAATAGACACATCTACCATAATAGTTGGAGACTTCAATTCCCCGCTCTCATCAATGGGCAGAACATCTAGACAGAGGATCAATAAAGACACAGGGAATTTGAATAATACAATAAATGAGCTAGACTTAACAGGCATTTATAGACCATTAGACCCCACAACAGCAGGATACACAGTTTTCTCAAGTGCTCATGGATCATTCTCAAAGAGAGATCATATGCTGGGTCACAAAGCAAGTCTCAATAAATTTTAAAAGATTGAAATCATACAAAACACTTTCTCAGATCATAAAGGAATGAAGCTGGAAGTCAATAATAGGAAGAGCACCAGAAAATTCACAAATATGTGGAGGCTCAATGACACATTCTTAAACAACCAGTGGGTCAAGGAAGAAATTACTAGAGAAATCAGTAAATATCTCGAGGCAAATGAAAATGAAAACATAGCATATCAAAATTTATGGGATTCAGCAAAAGCAGTGCTAAGAGGGAAATTTATTGCCCTAAATGCCTAATCAAAAAAGAAGAAAGGGCAAAAATCGAGGAATTAACTGGCCACTTGGAAGAACTAGAAAAAGAACAGCAAACTAACCCAAGAGCAAGCAAAAGGAAAGAAATAATGATTGAAGCAGAAATAAATGAAATTGAGAACATGAAAACAATTGAGAAAATCAACAAAACCAGAAGTTGGTTCTATGAGAAAATCAATAAGATTGATGGACCCTTAGCAAGGTTGATAAAAAGAAGAAGAGAGAGGATGCAAATAAATAAAATCAGAAATAGAAGAGAAGACATAACCACTGACCCCACAGAAAAAAAGAAAGTAATGAGAGGATACTATGAACAACATTATGCTAAAAAATCTGACAATGTAGATGAAATCAACAACTTTCTAGAAAGGCATGAACAACCAACATTGCCTCGAGAAGAAATAGACGACCTCAACAAACCAATCACAAGTAAAGAAATTGAATCAGTCATGAAGAAGCCCCTCAGAAATAAAGTCCAGGACCAGATGGCTTCACATGTGAATTCTACCAAACATTCCAGAAAGAATTAGTACCAATCCTGTTCAAACTCTTCAAAACAATTGAAGAGGAGGGAAAGCTACCTAACTCATTCTACGAAGCCAACATCATCCTCATACCAAAGCCAGACAAAGATATTACAAAAAAAGAAAACTACAGACCAATCTCTCTAATGAATATAGATGCAAAAATCCTCAACAAAATTCTAGCAAATCGAATCCAGCAATACATTAAAAGAATTATACACCATAACCAAGTAGTATTCATCCCAGGTATGCAAGGATGGTTCAACATAAGAAAATCAATTAATGTAATACACCATAACAACAAATCAAAGCAGAAACAACACATGATCATCTCGATGAATGCAGAAAAGACATTTGACAAAATTCAACATCTTTTCCTTTTGAAAACACTTCAAAGGATAGGAATAGAAGGGAACTTCCTCAAAATGATAAAGGGAATATATGAAAAACCCACAGCTAGCATCATCCTCAATCAGGAAAAACTGGAAACTTTCCCTCTAAGATAAAGAACAACGCAAGGATGTCCACTATAACCATTTTTATTCAATATTGTGTTGGAAGTTCTAGCCAGAGTAATTAGACAAGAAAAAGAAATAGAAGGCATAAAAATTGGAAGGGAAGAAGTAAAACTCACTCTTTGCAGATGATATGGTAATATATGTCGAAAACCCTGAAAAATCAACAGCAAAACTACTAGAGCTAATAAATGAGTACAACAAAGTGGCAGGGTACAAGATCAACACTCAAAAATCTGTAGTATTTCTATGCACTAGTAATGAGTAATATGAGGGGGAAATCAAGAAAAAAAATTCCATTTGCAATTGCAACCAAAAGAATAAAATATTTAGAATAAATTTAACTAAAGAGACAAAAAAAACTATACAAAGAAAACTACAAGAAATTGTTTAAAGAAATCACAGAAGACCTAAATAAATGGAAGGGCATGCCGTGTTCATGGATTGGAAGACTAAATATAGTTAAGATGTCAATTCTACCTAAATTGATTTACAGATTCAATGCAATACCAATTAAAATCCCAACAACTTACTTTTCAGAAATATAAAAACCAATAACCAAATTTATCTGGAAGGGCAGGATGCCCTGAAAAGCTAAAAGAATCCTGAGGAAAAAAAAAATGAAGTTGGAAGTCTCATGCTACCTGACTTTAAGGCGTATTATGAAGCTACAGTGATCAAAACAGCATGATACTGGCATAAAGATAGGTATATTGACCAATGGAATAGCATAGAGTGTTCACGTATAGACTATCTCATCTATAGACAATTGATCTTTGATAAGGCAGTCAAGCCAGCTCCCCTGGGACAGAACATTCTCTTCAATAAATCGTGCCTGGAGAACTGGATATCCATATGTGAAAGAATGAAAGAGGATCCATATCTCACACCCTTTACAAAAGTTAATTCAAAATGGATCAAAGATCTAAACATTAGATCTAAGACCATAAAACTGTTAGAAGAAAATATAGGGAGATATCTTATAAATATTATAATAGGAGGTGATTTTCTAGACCTTACACCCAAAGCACGAGCATTGAAGAAATAAATGGGAACTCCTCAAAATTAAACACTTTTGTGCATCAAAGAACTTCGTCAAGAAAGTAAAAAGACTGCCTACACAATGGGAGACAATATTTGGAAACAATATATCAGATAAATGTCTAGTATCCAGAATATATCAAGAGATTGCTCAACTCAACAACAAAAAGACAGACAACACAATTATAAAATGGGCAAAAGACTTGAACAGACACTTCTCAGAAGAGGAAATACAAATGGCCAAAAGGCACATGAAAAGATGCTCAACTTCTCTGGCTATTAGGGAAATGCAAATCAAAACCACAATGAGGTATCATCTCACACCCACCAGAATGGCCATTATCAATAAAACAGAAAATGACAAGTGCTGGAGAGGATGTGGAGAAAGAGACACACTTATCCACTGATTATGGGAATGTCAAATGGTACAACCACTGTGGAATGCAGTTTGGCAGCTCCTCAGGAAGCTAAATATAGAATTGCCATATGACTCAGCAATACCATTGTTAGGTATCTACTCAGAAGTCATCAGAGCAAGGACACAAATGGACATTTACACACCAATGTTTATAGCAGCATTATTTACAATTGCAAAGAGATGGAAACAGCCAAAATGTCCATCAACAGATGAGTGGCTAAACAAACTGTGGTATATATATATATATATATGATGGAATATTATGCAGCCATAAAACAGAATATAGTTATGAAATATGTAACAATATGGATGGACCTTGAGAACATTATGCTGAGTGAGATTAGCCAGAAACAAAAGGACAAATACTGTATGGTCTCACTGATATGAACTGACATTAGTGAATAAACTTGGAGAATTTCATTGCCAACAGAGACCATCAGGAGATAGAAATAGGGTAAGATATTGGGTAATTGGAGCTGAAGGGATACAGATTGTGCAACAGGATTGATTGTAAAAACTCAGAAATGTATAGCAAAATACTAACTAACTGTAATACAATTATGTTAAAACACTGGATGAAGCTGAATGTGAGAATGATAGAGGTAGGAGGGCTGGGGATGCAAATGAAATCAGAAAGAAAGATAGATAATAAAGCCTGTGATGGTATAATCTAGGAATGCCTAGAGTGTATAATGATAATGACTAAATGCACAAATTTAAAAAATGTTTTTGCATGAGAAAGAACATAGGAATGTCATTACTGTAGGGTGTTGAAAATAGATAGTAATTAATATTTTAAAATTTTAATTTATGTGCGACACTAAAGCAAAAAATGTTTATTTTGTACAAAATTTATATTTTGACTAGTGGATTTCCTAATATACCTTATGTAGGCAGCTTAATTGAACACCATAAGTATATGGAACATTGAGGAGGGCATTAAATTTTGTTGGTTTGTCCAGAGTGATACCCCAATAAATCCCGGAGTGATTTAAACAGTGAATAAAAAAGTATTTGCAAAGTCCCCTTGGAGGAATGGTGAGAAAGGGGGAAAATTCAACTTCCCCAAGTTGATTTCTTGATATTCTCACAAGCAGTGGAGACAACCAAAGCAGTAGGCTGATTGGGGAATCTTGGGGTTTCTTCATATGAAACTTAACCCTACAAAGAATAGGTCAAGCCTACTTAAAATTAAGTCTAAGAGTCACCTCCAAGAGAACCTCTTTTGTTGCTCAGATGTGGCCTCTCTCTCCAACCAAAACAACAAGCAAACTCACTGCCTTCCCCCTGTCTAATTGGGACATGACCCCCAGGGGTGTGGACCTTCCTGGCAATGTGGGACAGAAATCCTAGAGTGAACTGAGACTCAGCATCAAGGGATTGAGAAAACCTTCACTACCAAGAGAGGGAAGAGTGAAATGAGACAAAATAAAGTGTCAATGGCTGAGAGATTCCAAACAGAGTCGAGAGGTTATCCTGTAGGTTATTCTTATGCATTAAATAGATATCACCTTGTTAGTCAAGATGTAATGGAGAGGCTGGAGGGAACTGCCTGAAAATGTGGAGCTGAGTTCCAGTAGCCATGTTTCCTGAAGATGATTTTATGACATAGCTTTCACAATGTGACTATGTGATTGTAAAAACCTGGTGTCCGATGCTCCTTTTATCTACCTTATCAACAGATGATTAAAACAAATGGAATAAAAATAAATAATAAGGGGAACAAATGTTAAAATAAATTTAGATTGAAATGATAGTAATCAATGAAAGGTAGGGGTAAGGGGTATGGTATGTATGGATTTTTTTCCTGTTGTCTTTTTTTTTTTCTTTTTCTGAATTGATGCAAGTGTTCTAAGAAATGATCATGATGATGAATATGCAACTATGTGATGATATTGTGAATTACTGATTATATATGTAGAACAGAATGATCATAATAAAAAAAAAATAGTGTCAAGAGGTAGAAATTCTACCTATCATAACTTGCCAAACCCCAACTAAACCATTCCTGCCTATCTTAAAGAACACCCAGAGCATTATATTAGATACCACAAAGGTTCCATGCACTAGGGTAACTTTGCAGAAACCTACAACCCCCAGATGGGTCCCTGGACCAGATAAATATGGAAATGCAGAGGGGACTGCCTCTCTAGAACATCAACTATTTCCATTCTCCTATCCCATGTTATCAACAGCCCCTTATAACATGAAACAGTTAGAATAGGCATAGCCCAAATACCTCTAAAGAGTGGGAGAAAAATCAAAGATGATGGTGGAGTTATACAGAGAAGGTAAGGTTTAACAAACAAGTGTGATTGTTGAATCATTATATTGATATTTCTTTCAGTCTCCAGGATCTTAGAGCAGCTAGAAGTGAAAACATATAGTTGTGGACTTATAACCGATACCAAACTTTGAAAACTGTTCTAACAACTGATTGTTGTGATGTGCCTGGAAATTTATTGCTTTTTTGTATATGGGTTATTTTTCACAAAGAAAAGAGGGGGAAAAAAGGAAAAATTGAGTTTTGTAGGGTGTTGGCTTGAAGATTGATTTCAAGATCTCTTTTGGTAATTAAAATTTGTAAAGAATGCAGGAAGTGTTTTCATTAAGGAAAAAGATAGTACCTTTACCCTTAAAGTAAAATAACTGATTGTTGTAGAAAGAGAAACAGGACTGTGTAGGACAATATGGAAGGCTTTAGAAAGTTGTTGAAGTCTTGCTGGAAGTGAATTTTATTGGTTGTAGTTAAGGTTGGCTACGATTTTATAGTTTTATAAGGTTTTTAATAGTTTTCTTATCAGATGTCTCTTCTTGCAAAACAAGAATTTGTTTTTCACTCTGTAAAAGTGACAGTGTTTTCTTGGATTATTTGTTTGCTCTTAGAAGCTATGAAAGATTTTCAACCATCTGAGTAATCTGCCTAGATGACAAAAATTCTGTCTTATCAGGCCAGTATACTATTGTTATGTATGTTAACCATCTCCTTCCTTATTGTTTTAGACAATGCCTCCTCACTTTAAACAAATTATGTTTTTTTAAAATCATGTAAACACCTCTATTTACTTTCAAAATTTTATGTCATGTTGATTAAATAAAGAACAACAACAACAGAAATAACCATAATTTGTCTGTCAGTGTTCTCTCCAGTTTTTACATGTAAAAAAAAGTGACTATTTTAGCTTTCAACTCAAATACCCAAGAACTTTTCCTCAAGACAACCATAGTATTTTGGTGTGTAGCACAAGTGCCTAAGTATGTTTTTCATTTTGTCACCCAGAACATTAAAAGAAACATCTGAACCCAATAGTGGATATTTAATAAAATTAATAATTTTTGTGGCTTCATCAAGAACATTAAGTGAAACTGGAAAGGCTTTTTTCTAGAATGCTCAGAAGTGCATTCTTAACTCCTGTCTCAGTTTGGTGCTACTGTCATTAATTGTGCTCAAACGCAGTAATTTTACCCACTATTTCTGCTCCACTAGTACATATATCAACACAATGAAGAAGAAAAATCCTTCAATCTTACTAGTTTTAACCTTGACAACACCATGATAAAATCTCAGGGCTCCCCAGGGATCCATGGCCCACACCTTGAAAACAACTGAATTAAACATTCCAAACAAAACAAATGCCATTATAAACCTCCCTATGTATTTCTAGATTGACTGGAAACATACTCCTAAGCAATAAGTTGAAATGTCTAGTCATTCACTTATGTTTCAAGTAGAGGCATTAAAAATTGAACAGGGCCTATTTTAAATGTAATCATAAGCAGTAAATTGGAGGGAAAAAAACACAAGCTGTAGCAAATCATGGCAGGGCATAAAAAAAGGAAAATAAAATGGATTTTAAAATATGCAATAACCCCTTTAACCATTGTTTTCTGTATCTTGTATTTTATAGTGTTAAAATGGTTCTGTTAGTATAGCATCTGCTTCTTTGGCTGGCAGTCTCTGGAAAGGATCCTAGAATGAAACCCCAGAATCTTTCTTCTGAGTTCCAAAATATATGAAAAACAATGTACAGTCAGCTTCCTTCTCCCAGGACTTACCGCTTTAATTAACCCTTTAAGTGTGAGTCAGCCTCAACCACTGTTTCAAAAGGTTTCTTACCAATCTGAAACAGGTCACATACCACCTTTCCTTAGCCAGTCATAGGTCCATTCTAACAATAACAGTCAACTGAGGCATCTTCTAAGACAGCTGTGGGCACCACTATCATTTATCACTGACCATCTTCCAGAGAGCTCAAAAGACAGCACATTTCCCATCAGACCTTACAGTTTTCCACAGGTAGAAAGACAACATTATTATGCTCACTTTATAGGAGGTCTAATCAGTCTGACCAAAGCCTCACAGTAAGTCTGAAGTAAAAATTTTGACAAAAGAACTTGGAGATAATATCTGTATTTCAAGAATTATCATAATTCTCATTCATATTCTTTTATGTTGCTAAAGAAAATAAACAGGAAATACCCCCTACAGGAATAATTTTTGGTGCTCTTTGCAAGTAGATAAAATAGCATTGCAATTACTAACCATCCTCCAATAAAATATTAAAAATTGGACATTTATTGAGTCCCTACTATTGCAAAACATACTTTTAGACACTTAGTAATATGGGGATTGAGTACACATTATTGTTACATAAATTAATTGATTCAAAATATCTGATTCAAAACATGCTGCTGATGGAACACCCCAAGAAAATATTTTTAGCTATTTTTGACTTTAAAGTATTGTTAATTATTGAAGAAGTTATGTTCAAACTGCTATACATTATGTTATCAGTGTGCATTTCATGGTAGGAGATTGTATCTAATACTTGAAACATGAATCAACTAAGAGTTTGTAACTCTTTTATACCTGTTCATTAGAGGACAGCATGGAAGCTTTTTAATTAGGGAAATTGCAAATTTACAGAAAAATCATACAGATATAGATTTCCCATATACCCCCATCCCTATAATTAACTCTGTGAATGAGTGTGGTACATTTGTTACAACTGAAGAAAAAATGTTTTTGTAGTTATACTATTAACTACAGTCCATGGTTTACATTAGGTTTCCATATGTTAGCCAGTCCTATGCTTTTTTTTTTAAGTTTTATTCTAGTAGCATGTATACAACCTAAAATTTACCCTTTGAACCACATTCAAATATATAATTCATTGTTGTTAATTATGTTCAAAATATTGTGCTTCTGTACCACCATTAATTACCAAACTTCTCTATCACCCCAAATGGAATCTTTGAACAATTTAAACATTGACACCCCTTTCTCTACCACCACCCTGGACCCTGAGATTCTATGTTCTAGTTTCTGACTCTATGAATGTAATTATTGCAATTATTTCATATCAATGACATTATACCATATTTGGCCTTTATTTCACTCAACATGAGGTCTTTAAGTTTTATCCATATTGTTATGTGTCAGAACTTCATTCCTTTTTATGGATGAATAATATTCCATTGTAGGTATATACTACATTTCATTGTCCATTCATCAGTTGCTGGGCACTTGGGTTTCTTTCTTCTTTTGGCATTGTGAATAATGCTACCATGAATAACATCATGCAAAAATGATAGCTGTTCAAGTCCCTGCTTTCAATTCTTTCAGGGACATACCTGGAAAAGGAATTACAAGGTCATATGATAATTCTGTACTTAACTTTCTGAAGAACTTGCAAACTGTTTTCCACAGTGGCTATAACTTTCCCATCAACAATGAACAGGTATTCCTATTTCTCCATATCTTCTCCAACACTTGTTGTTTTCCTTTTTTTTTAAACAGTAGCCATTCTAGTGAGTGTGAAATTGTATCTCATTGTGCCCTTGACCTTCGATTCCCTAAAGTCTAAAGTCTAATGCTGTTGTGCATCTTTTAGGCCATTTGAATATCTTCTTGGCAGAAATGCCTGTTCAAGCTTTTCCCCCATTTTTAAATTGAGTTGTTTGTCATTTTGTTGAATTGTAGGATTTCTTTAGATAGTCTAGTTATTAAACCCATATTGGATCTGTGATTTCCATGTACTTTCTTCTATATTCTATAGGATGTCTTCTTACTTTCATGAACAAAGTCCTTTTAATTTTGATGAAGTCCCATTTACCATTTTTTTCTTATATTACTGGTGTTTATGGTGAAATTCTTAGAAACCGCTAACACAAAGTCCTGAAGTTACTTCCCTATATTTTCTTCTAGGAATTTTATAGTTCTGGTTCTTGAATTTGATCCATTTAAAGTTGATTTTTGTGTGTGACATGAAGTAGCAAATATCTTCATTCTTTTTCATATGGACATTCAGTTTTCTCAACACGATTTTTTGAAGAGATTTTTTTCCTTTGAGTGAACTTATAACTTTTGTTAAAGGCCATAGATGTGAGGTTTTATTTCTGAACTCTGAAATCAGTTCCATTAGTAAATATGTCTATTCTTGTATCAATATCATGATCCTTTGATTACTGTGACATTGTAATAAGCTTTACATTTGGGAAGTGTGAATCCTCTAATTTTGTTTTTTTATTTCAATATGGCTTTGGCTCCTTATCTTTCAACATAAATTTGGTGATTCACTTTTCCATTTCTGCAAAGAAAGTTGTTGGAATTTTGATTGGATTTCATTAAATCTGTAAATCACTTTGGATAGAATTGGCACTTTAACATGGATTAGTCTTCTAATCCATGAATACAGAATATCCTTCCATTTATTTAGAGAGGATATTTCCTCCTAAATAATTCTTCCATTTCTTTTCAAATAAATTCTTTAATTTCTTTTAGCAATGTTTTAAAGATTTCTGTACATAAGTCCTTTACAACCTTGGTTAGATTTTTGATTCATTAAGTTACTATTTAAAGAGAAATTTTTTCTTGATTTCCTCTTCATATTGTTCATTATTGAACAATTAATACTGTTAATGAGTGTGGTACATCTGTTACAACTGATGAAAAAATATTTTTATAGTTGTACTATGAACTATAGTCCACAGTTTACATTAGGGTCCCATAAATTGGCCAGTCCTATGTTTTTTTTTAAAGTTTCTTTCTAGTAACATAAATACAACCTAAAATTTACCCTTTGAACCAAATATTTAATTCAGTGCTTTTAATCACACTCTTTACCCTTTGCTGAATGCAACAGATAAATTGAGAACTCTGCCTGTCCAAGCAGCTGAGTATGGATTGAAGAAAACAAACTAAACTGATCAGTTTCATTTTAAATTCATGACTCTAATCTCAATAAGCCCTTACTTCTGTTTAATAATCTTAGTATATGTCTCTATTCTATTCTTGCTCACACTATCCTAGTCAATTATTTCAAGCTTCTTCTTTTAAAAAATCTCCCCATTCTCACTCAAATGATGGTATAATTTCCTATTTTTACTGAAGAAATAGAAGCAATGAAAAATGAACTTAAACATCTGTCTAGTAACCTGCCTGAATCAGAACCCACATATTCTTCCCTCTTTCCTCTTTATCATGTACATGGGTAGGTTGTTCTTATCTGATATGTTTTCTCTTGGGCATTAGAGCTGATTGCCACTAGATTATCATAGGATGCCAATATAGAAATAAATGTCCTTTCTGTCTTACAACAGTTTTCCTACTTTGTACTGGATTCTTCCTTTTAATATACAAACATGCTGAATAAATCCATTTTTTAGAAAGAAAGAAAATAATTGAAATTCCTTAAGCCATTGCCTTAATCCTCTACTTTCCTTTAGAGCAATACTTGTATAAAGAATTATTACTTGCTGGTAAATAAAAAATATAAAAAGTATAATAGTCCATTTAAATGGGAAAAGATATGCAATCTCAATAGAAATTAGTGAAAACTACATTTAAATTAGAGGTATACCAGCCTCCCAGGGAGCTTCATGAAACTGGAAGCCAGGAGAGAAAGCTAGAAGATGATGCCGTGTTTGCCATGTGCCCTTCCAGCCAAGAGAGAAGCCCTGACTGTGTTCGCCATGTGCCTTCTCACTTGAGAGAGAAACCCTGAACTTCATCGGCCTTCTTGAACCAATCTTTCCCTGGATACCTTAGATTGGACATTTCTATAGACTTGTTTTAATTGGAACATTTTCACAGTCTTAGAACTGTAAACTAGCAACTCATTAAATTCCCCTTGTTAAAAGCCGTTCTGTTTCTGGTATATTGCATTCCAGCAGCTAGCAAACTAGAACAACCAGTTTCACCCATTAAATGAGAATTCAAAAAAAATCTGTACTATCATATCTAAGCTCAGGTATGGAGAGAAGTTAGCCTCAAACACTGCTGGAGAAGGAATAAATTTTCTTCTCAAGTCTTTCTAAATGTTAACATGATCTTTATTTATAAACCTACTAAGTCTACCACATTCCTTTCTTCTTTTCCTTCCTTCCTCCCTTCCTTCTTCCCTTGCTTTCTTCCTTCCTTCCTCCCTCCATCCCTGACCTCCATCCTTCCCTCCCTCCTTCCCTTCCTTCCTTCATAATCCAGTCCAAAATCCATCAAGTGGTTAGCTGGACACAAAAGGTATCTATATAGATTAATCTGAAGAAATCCCAAGCTGTATGAGGACATCATGCAAGGAGGTCATAGTAGTTGCAGCCTGGCTCCAAGTTTCAGCCCAGCAGAGAGGTAAAGGAGGTAAAAAGTGGGGTGTAGCAGACAGAGGCAGCAGCCTGTTAAAAAGTCAAATGACTAGTTACTTATAGGTGGCTTGATTAAATAAGTAAATATATTGAGGATAAAAAGAGCCAGGTTTCTCATAGTCAGAGAAGATAGTCAAAATTATTAAAAAGAAAAAAGTTTGAATGAACCTTGTAATTTGGAATTGAAATTTGAGTTATTGTTTTGAACCCAAGCTTTCAAACACATTGATAGATGAAGAAATATAGATATAAATGTGTGTGTATATATGCATATATACAGTACAGTTATAACTGTACATATACATTTATTGCCTAATTCTCTCCACTAAATGGGCTTGGGAATGATGAGACTCCAAAAATAATAAGACTACCTAGTTTTTAGTTCTTAGTTTCTAAATTCCACTTTCCACTAAAGGAACCTGGGTTCCTTGGAGAATTTGTTGTTTCCAAGGCTGATTCATGAAAGTACAAGATAAACTTGGAACATTTTATTCTGCCACAAAGTGTAGAAATACTGAAAGAATGAAAGGAACATGTCAGAAGCATACAGAAGTCAGCATGAAAGGTCTCCTACTGTCCAAAGGACAGTTTGAGTATGAAAATAAATAAGAATAACACCAGATTATAATCCATTAAAATTAAATAAAATAGGAAGCTGCAACCCAAAATTGTTATAAATAACTATATGAATAAAGTGACAGAGAAAAGAAGTAATTTTTTATAGCAGAATGACCATAAATAAATATTTTTTAAGTGATAGAATTAAAAAATCACCTCTTGGCAACCATCACAGTAATAATTGACTGAGCTAAGAAACATCACTAGATTGAAAATTTACCAAGTGAAAGACTGATGAAGAACAAGATATTTGCATAAATTCAAAGTAGTTCCTCACAAAATATTAATTAATTATACAGAAAAAAATTCAGTGGAGATCCCTGACAGACATATTCATAATCAAGTAATCAAAATTAATATCACTAGTAATGGGATAAATAAAAATTGTGTTCTACTTGACAGGCTGTAATGAGAAGATCACAACACTATTGCTGTGGCATTTCTGCCAAAAATAAAAACATCAAGTGTTCTAGTTTGCTAGACTGCCAGAAGGCAATATACCGGGAATGGAATGGCTTTTAAAAAGGGGAATTTAATAAATCGCTAGTTTACAGTTCAAAGGCTGAGAAAATGTCCCAATTAAACAAGTCTATAGAAATGTCCAATCTAAGGCATCCAGGGAGGGATACCTTGGCTCAAGGAGGCTGATGAAGTTCAGGGTCTGTCTCTCAAGTCAAAAGTCACACGGCGAACACAGTCACAGTTTCTCTCTCATCTGGAAGGGCACATGGCAGAAACAGCATCATCTGCAAACTTCTTCTCCTGGCTTCCTGTTTCATGAAACTCCCCAGGAGGCATTTTCCTTCTTCATCTCCAAAGGTTGCTGGCTGGTGGACTCTCTGCTTTGTGGTGCTGCAGCATTCTCTGCTCTCTGAATCTCCTTTCTCCAAAATGTTTCCTCCTTTATAGGACTTCAGAAACTAATCAAGACCACCCAAATAGGTGGAGACATGTCATCACCTAATCCAGTTTAACAAACACTCTTGATTTGGTCACATCTCCAGGAAGATGATCTAATTACATACAGTATTGAATAGGGATTATTCTTGTTGTGGGGCACACTGAAAGTAAAGACCATATAATTTAAAACTGCAAGCCAATTTGGAGTTTTTATTAGCCGGCTGGCAACTGCCTCAGAAACTTCCAAGAAGGAAGATTCAGAGAGCAGC
>PVIY010037324.1:0-24767 GCA_004026745.1 Myrmecophaga tridactyla
ATGATTGAATAATGATATAGCTTTCACAATGTGACTGTGTGATTGTGAAAACCTTGTGTCTGATGCTCCTTTTATCTACCTTGTCAACAGACGAGTAGAATATATGGAATAAAAATAAATAATAGGGGGAACAAATGTTAAAATAAATTTAGTTTGAAATGCTAGTGATCAGTGAAAGTGAGGGGTAAGGGGTATGGTATGTATAATCTTTTTTTTCTCTGTTATCGTTTTATTTCTTTTTCTATTGTCTTTTTATTTCTTTTTCTGAATGGATGCAAATGTTCTAAGAAATTATGAATATGCAACTAAGTGATAATATTGTGAATTACTGATTATCTATGTTAATTTTTATTTCATTTGTTAATTTTTAAATTAATAAATAAATTTTAAAAATGCAAAATTTCCTTTTTAAATGAGTGAGTTAAAACAAAAAGTTAATTCACGTAAGGAAAATTGCTAATAATAGCACAGATGGCATACTAATATGGCAACACATATGGCACTGATATGAGAATAAGTGAGGTTCCAGAAACGCTGAATACATGTAGACTGCTCTGGAAAATGTCATAGAATTCTAGATTCACAGAATGTCAGGTTGGGGGACTCTGTGAACCCAGAAATCTTCTTACCCAAAGCCAACCATTGCCTCTCCCTCCTTTTCCAGAGAGGCGAGACAAATGGCACCCACTGGGTTCTCAGACCTCTGGTGTCCACCACAAAGGCTGCACTTGATTAATTCCATGATGAAGAGGCAAAGAGGAGCAAAGGGCCCTGTCATTCATCAGCTCACATTTGTCCAATGCCTCTTCTACATGCACTGTCCATATACCTGTTGAGTAAATTGATGGGGGTGGAGAGGTTTGGGGGGTTAATTTGGAGCCCCTATAAGTGTCTTTTCTTCCAAGTCCTCCCCAAATGCTTAGGACTTAAGGCCAGTTCCTAGGAATTCACTATCTAGTTTGTGTAGGTCCACATGGGAAACTTTAGGAATTTCCCAAGGGAAAAGCAACAATCCCAATCAACTACAGCCACTTTAGTCACTTACAGCGAAAGTGACACATTAAGCAAAATCGAGGTCTGGTTTGCGGGTTGGTAAACTCCAGCCTCACCCATCACTTCAGCAGAGTCATCATGAGCCAGCAATGGGCACCAGAGGCTGCAGCCAGGCAGCAGGGGAATGTCTGGGAATGGCTGCATTGGTTCACAGTATTGATTGGTGCCACAAGTGGGCATGTAATTGAATAACTGTATTGTATATTTTGTTAAAGCAGCACCCTACAGTCTTCATAGGCTGAGATCCAGGGCTATTTCCCTGGTTTCCAAGTCCAACTGATTAGTTGGCAAAAAAGCACACTGTAAAACCATTGAACAAAATTCAGCATCTGTTCCTGATAAAACATTTTAAAAGGTAGGAATCAAAGGAAACTTCCTTAATATCATAAATGGCATATGAAAAACCCATAGACAGCAGCATACTTGATGGTGAAAGATTAAAGGCATCCCCCAAAGATCAGGAACAAGGGAAGGATGCCTATTACCACCACTGTTATTCGGCATTGTACTAGAAGTCCTAGCTGGAGTGATTAGACAGGAGAAAGAAATAAAAGACAACCAAGAAGAAATTTATTTGGAAGTAAAAGAGACCCCAAATAGCTAAAGATATCCTAAAAAAGAAGAATGAAGTGGGAGGACTAACAGTTCCTGACTATAAAGCCACAGTACTCAAAACAGTATGGTACTATTTTGATACAAAGAAACGAGTATTGGCCAGTGGAATCGAATTGAGCATATGGAGATAGACCACCAAACCTACGGACAATTGACCTTAATAAGGCCCCCAAATCCTCTGAACTGGAACAGAATAGTCTTTTCAATAAGTGGGCATGGGAGAATTGGATATCAATAGCCAAAAGAATGAAAGAGCACCCCTACCTTACACCTTATACAAAAATTAATTCAAAATGGATGAAAGACCTAAATGTATGAGCCAGAACCATGAAACTTATAGAAGAAAATGTAGGGAAACATCCTCAAGATTTAGTAATAAGAGGTAGCTTCTTAAACTTTACACCTAAAACACAAGCAGGGAAAGAAAATATAGATACCTGGGAACTCCTTAAGATCAAGAGCTGCTCTGCTTCAAAGGACATTGTAAAAAAAAAGAGTCAGCCAACTCAATGGGAGAAAATATTTGGAAACCACATATTGGATAAAGGTTTGATATCCTGTGTACATAAAGAAGTATACAGCTCAACAAAAAAAGAACAAGCAATCCAATTATAAAATGGGCAGAGGATATGGACATTTTTCTGAAGAGCAAATACAAACGGCTAAAAAGCACATGAAGAGGTGCTTGTTTTCATTAGCTGTAAGGGAAATGTAAACCAAGACCACAATGAGATATCACATCACACCTATAAGAATGGCTGCTATTAAACAAACAGAAAACTACAAATGATGGAGAGGAAGTAGAGAAATTGGAACATTTACTCACTGTTGGTGGAGATGTAAAATGGTGCAGCTGCTGTGGAAAACAGTTTGGCAATTCCTCAGAAAACTAAATACGGAATTGCTGTATGACCCAGCAATACAAACACTCAGAGTTTACCCAGAAGAGCTGAAAGCAGTAACATGAACACACATATGCACATTGGTGTTCATAGCAGCACGATTCACAATTTCCAAAAGATGGAAACAATCCAAGTGTCCATCAACTCATGAGTGGATAAACACAACGTGGTGTACACATAAGACGGAGTGATGACATGAGGTTCTGAAGCACATGACAAGGTGGACTAACCTTGAGGACATAATGCTGAGTAAAATAAGTCAGACACAAAAGGACATATACTGTCTGATTTCACAATTATGACTCTGGTAAAGGAAATCTCAGATGTGAAACCATAGGATATAGCAGACCTAGAGGTACACAAAAGCTAGAGATAGGGGAAAGGCTACCCAATGAGGCTGAACTTAAATGCAAGGGAATGGACAGCAGTGCTGGTAACAGATTAGTGGGCTTATAAGTAACATTACCATATTGAAGGTGAATACGACAGAAAGGGGATATATCCCACTGATTAAATCCACAATTACAAACAAGTTCTCACATGAACTATTTCAAAGGCTTGATGTTGGACAAATAGTTAATAGTGGAGGGGTATAGGGGAAAAACTGAAAGTGCATGCTATGGCCAGTAGTTAACAGGAAGGCATCAACAGTGCCACAGCACTACCAACGGCAACTAATAGGGTGAGGGGCAATTTTGATCTGATAATTGGTGAGTCTGGGTTTGTCAGCTCTTTGTCTCTGTGGACCAATGAGCATTGTCTAAAATTCAGAGTACTGCTGACCGTACAACCAAGTGAGAATATTGTGAGACACAGTTTGTTTATTTTGGACATTATTCACGATGCCCAATAGATGGAGGGAACTGAAGGGTCCAGTGACTGAGAAGCAGAATGCTGAATTGTGATTCATTTATAGGATGGAATGTGGTACAGCTACAAAAAGGAAGGACGTTGAGAAGCATGCATCGAACTGGATAAACCTTGGGGACAATATGTGGTGCAAAATAAGACAGAAATAAAAGAACAAATATGCTAATGTCTCTTTCAGAAAATACTTATAAGAAAATTGGAGCCTAGATTGTAAGCCCTTAGAGCAGCTACACTTAGTCTGAAGTTGTTAATGTATTTTTAGATTCTGAGACCTTGAGCTATATGTATATCAGCTTGTATTTCCCTGGAACTTTGAGTAACCGTATGACACCTAAGACCCAGAAATGTAGTGCTGCAGCCCTGAAAGTTGCATAGCTATATATGATAATAGTTAAAGTTGCCAAAAAAAGAGATCTTGCCTCCATTACAGATAAAAATGAAGCTAATCTGGCTAGGAATAAGGTACATCAGAACACAGGGTAAAAGATGACAGTGTGTGTACTTTGGACCTTCACCTACTGTGTGAGACCAAAGGCAGAGAGGTTTATTAGGTTTAGAACCTAAATTTTTGGTAACGCACAATCTAAATCAACCTGCTCAATAGCTCACTGAAACAACCCAAACTCCTGGAGTTCAGAATGAGAATGAGGGCTTGTAATTCTGTATAGCTTCATGTAATACCCTGATACATGTCAGACTATGATGAGCTGATAATTAAAAAGAACTGGTAGAGTCCCTTGAAGGTCCAAAGGAAAAAAAAAAAGGAACTATTAAACTTTCCCATCTGGGAAATCCCAGACACCCTCTCA
The DNA here is from genome assembly GCA_004026745.1 of Myrmecophaga tridactyla. Taxonomy (NCBI): domain Eukaryota; kingdom Metazoa; phylum Chordata; class Mammalia; order Pilosa; family Myrmecophagidae; genus Myrmecophaga; species Myrmecophaga tridactyla. The sequence goes on from PVIY010037324.1 coordinate 4,250, forward strand.
AACATAGGGGACCCCAGGAAAATAGGCCAAACCCTTGATTTTGAGACCTTTCCTTATGAAACATTTCTGTAGCAGAGAAGCTGAGACTACTAATAATGAGGCCTGAGAGTTGCTTCCAGAAAACCTCTTTCATTGCTCAGATTTGGTCTCTCTCTGTCTCTCTCTAAGCCCAACTCTGCAAGGAAAATCTTTGTCCTTCCCCCTAGCATGGGACATGGCATTCAAGGGTGAAAGTCTCCCTAATAGGTAGAGTTCTCAGGGTTGAGTCTGGCCCTGGCACCATAGGATTGACAACACCTTCCTGACCAAAAGGAGGAAAAGACATGTAATAAAAGAAGGCATTAGTGGCCAAGCGAAATCAAATAGAGTTAAGAGGTTATTCTGGAGGCCACTCTTATTATGCAAACTTCAGTTAGACAATGCTAATAGCCATGGTTTGCTAAACTCCAACCAACATCACTCCTTTTAACTCTTAAGAACAACTAGAGCTTGAACTGAAACTCCATAAAAGTTTTATGCATTAAGCTTGTTTGCCTGGAGCCTATAATTTCCAGATGATTCCTAGGCCAGATATATCCTGAAACTCAGAGAGACATGCCTCTCCAAGATTATCAATTAATTACATCCCCTTATTGTTTAGTGTTGACACCTCTTCTACATGAAAAGATAGAACTGGCATTGCCTAAAGATCCCTATAGATTGAGAGAAGGATTAAAAGAGAAGGAGGAGGTATTAGAAAGAAAATAGGATTTAACAAATGAGTATGACTACTGAATCACTATATTAATATTCCCTCTAAGCTCAGGTATTTTAGAGCAGCTAGAAGGAAAAATCTGAAATAATGGAATGGTAGCTCATAACAAACTCTGAAATCTGTTCTGTAACTACTTGTTGAAGTGTATTTTGAAAATTGTTGGTTTTCCTTTCTTTTCTTTGTATACATATTTCACAATAAAAAATGTTTTAAAAACTCAAGAGCTTTTGGCTTATGATAAGACTGGCAGAATGCCTCTCTGATGCATTAAAGTGAGAGAAATGATTGCGAGCTTTGATATGGGGTAGTCAGAAGTCTCACATTCTGGTCCTGAGTTTGCCACTGAGTAGCTGTGTGACCTTAGTCAAGCCCCGCTCTGTATCATCAGGGCACGAAAGGAAGGGATTGGGTTGGTACTATATGGGCCATTGTCTGAGGCGTGAGGGATCCTTTGTCTTAATTTGGGGTTCCCCAGAAGCAAACATGAGACAAAGATTTTTTAACTGCAAGTAACTTATTTGGGAGGCACAGGGAACAGTAATGGGGAGTGGGAATGTAAGGTGGGGCAGGAGGGGGGCAGTCAATAAAGGATCCAATATCAAATCAGTTATCACCATGGGTGATTGAGGCTTAATCCTCTGAGGAAGCTATGGGAAAAGAACATGTGTTTCAGAGGCATTCCACCAGAAGGGAGAGGGAGCGGGTGTATTTATACACAAAATCCCACTAATCGTTGATTGAAGGCTACTCCAGGGAAAGTTTCAGATTTGGTTGATTTCAGAGAAATCCTTCAGGTGGAGAGGTGTTCCTGGCAATTGGAGTCATCCAGAGAGCTCTGGAATTGTGAGGCCCAAAGGGGATAGGTAGGCCACCCAAAGCCTCTACTACACCATTCTGGTTCTGAATCCCATGAGGGAGGATATACGAGTGAGTGTGCATATGCACACCTGCTCAAGGGAGGAAACAAAGACCAAACTGACAATGTTCTCTATGTTTCAGATTACAAATTATTTGTGGGCAGCCTATGTTTGTCAGGGTAGGCTACCCAAATGTAGAGAGGATCAAACATAATAGAAATTTATTTCTTGCTCAGATAAAGTCCAAAAGTTCTAGATCAGAGGTTAGTCATTCTCCAAGTACAGATCTGGGAATCAGACTCTTGCCTCCTTGTATTTCCATCATACTCTTGAGCCTTGGAGCACCTGCCTCGTTACTGTGCTAGTCTGGAGACACCCCTGCATCTCATCTGGTCCCGTATCATTGGCAAGAACTAATCACATGGTCCCCGTTAGATGTGAGGAGAGCTGGAGTATGCAATGCCTGGCCCCACTGGATGGGGGTGGGGGTCATGAATTTTGGGTAGCCAGCAAGCAGCTCTGCCATCCATTTATGTCCATTCCTAAGAGCTCTAGCACCCCTATTCTCAGTCATCCATCACCCTCAGAATAGCTCCACTCAGCAACCATTCCCCTTCCTTCCAAGCAGCCTTGAGGATCCAGCAGGGATCATCAGGAAGGCATCTGGCACTTTGCAGGGGTGGAGGTCAAGGAGATTTGAGAAGAGAGAGGCCATGCTGAGCACACACAGGCCTACCAAACATGTGCTTACAGCATCAGCAAAGTTGGATTGTCAAAAAATTGTGGACACTACAGTAGAGTGGCTAAGAGTAAGCCACTGTGGTGATTCAGAGTTATATGTACCCCCAGAAAAGCATGTTCTTCATAAATCCCAGGATGAGCTGGAACCCAGCATCAAGGGATTGAGAAAGCCTTCTTGACCAAAAGGAGGAAGAGAGAAATGAGATAAAATAAAGTTCCAGTGACTGGGAGATTTCAAACAGAGTCAAGAGGTTATCTTGGAGGTTATTCTTATGCATTGAATAGGTATCCCTTTTTAGTTTATGGCATATTGGAGTAGGTGGGGGGAAGTACCTGAAATGCTTGAGCTGTGTTCCAGTAGCCTTGATTCTTGAACATGATTCTATAAAGGTATAACATTTACAATGTGACTGGGTGATTGTGAAAACTTTGTGTCTGATGCTTCTTTTATCCAAGGTATGGACAAATGAGTAAAAAATATATGGATACAAAAATAACTAAATAACAGGGGCGACAAGGGGTAACATAAATTGGGTAAATGGAAATACTAGTTGTCAATGAGAGAAAGGAGTAAGGTGTATGGTATGTAAGAGTTTTTTCTTTTTGTTTCTTTTTCTGGAGTGATGCAAATGTTCTAAAAAATGGTCATGGTAAAGAATGCACAACTCTGTGACGATATTGTGAGCCACTGAGTGTACACCATGTATGGAATGTATGTGCATGAAGATTTCTCAATAAGAATATTAAAAAAACAAAACAAAACATGTTCTTCATCTTAATCCATTCCTGAGGGTGTGAACACATTGTAAGTAGGATCTTTTGATGAGGTTAATTCAGTTTAGGTGTGGCCCAAATGAACCAGGATGGTTCTTAATCCTGGTACTGGAGTCCTTTGTAAGCAGAATGAAATTCACACACACGGAAAGAAAGCAGTGGGAAGAAGCTAGAAGTCAAGGGGACCTGGAAGGAAAGGAGATCCCAGGAGAGGCTGTGTAGGCATTGCCATGTGGCAGAAAAGTCAAGGACCAAGGACCACCAGCAGCCAGCCCCAGAAAGTCACAGTCTTCTGGGAGAAATCATTATGTTGATGATGGCTTAATTTTGGACTTCTCCTAGCCTCAAGACTGTGAGCCAAGAAATTCCCATTGTTTAAGTCAACTCATTGCATCATATTTGTTTTCACAGCTGGGAAATTGAAACAGTTATGCAGGTTTTGTTCAAATCTAGGCTTTTCCTTATTGTGTGACCTTGGGAAATTTTTTAGCCATGCTGAGCCTCAGGAGATAATAATATCAATATCACAGAAGCTATTTGGAGAATGAAGAATGAAGTGAATATACTTGGCACAGTGCTAGATAGACCACCATAGCTCTTTTTTTTTTTTTTTTTTTTTTTTTGCTTAAACAATGGGGATTTATTGGCTCAAGGTTTTGGAGCTAGGAGAAGTTCAAAATCGAGGCTTTTACAAAACAATATTTTCTTACTGAATCTGTGGCATTCCAGAGCTGGCTGCCAGTGATCCCTGATCTTTGGCTTTCTGTCACATGGCAATGCATACGGCAGCCTCTCCTGGCTTCTCCTTTCTCTGCAGGTTCCACTGGCTTCCACCTTCTGTCTGTTCCCTGTAACTTTCTTCTCCATGGCCAATTTCCTTTAGCTCTAAGAAGATATTTGTTAAATGAATGTATGAGTGAACAAAAGTGGAAATTACAAATAAGTAAAAACACAATTTTATAGTCAAGAAATAGCTGTTATAGAGGTGGCCTAAAGGTAGAACGGGGAACTATGGTGCATACACACAATGGACTACTGAGTGGCCACAAGAAGGAATGAAGTTGTGAGGCATGCAACTAGATGAATGAACCTTAAGAGCTGTATGTTGAATGAAACGTCAGGAACGAAAAGACAAATATTATTATGCCTCAATCATATGGACTAACTATGACATAAAAATTCAGTGAACTGAAGTTGAAAGCATGGGTTATTAGGTTGGGGCGTATTGTAAAGGACCCTAGATTGTAAGCTTTTATAGCAGTCACATATGTTCAGTAAGTATAACTGTTAATTCTAAATTCTGAGATACTGAACTGTTTGTATATAACGTGGTTTTTCCCAGAAACTTCAGGTATTTATGTGACATTGGAGACTCAGATTTAGAACTCTGAAGCTATGAAAGTCAGCACTATCTCACACAGGAACTCTTTAAAAAGTTGAAAAAGTGATCAGACATCAAGTAGAGACATGAATGAAGCTGATTTGGATAGGACTAAGGTTTATCAGAAGACTGGGTAAAGGATGATATCGTCCATGTTTTAAACAACTTCTGTGTGAGATAAAGGGAGAGCTATTTATTTGTCACAAAATTAATATTTTGGGTAGTACGTTTGCTAGTTTAACCTGTATGGCCAGTTTAGTTAACACCATAAGTACAGGGAATCTTGAATAAGGCATGAGATTTTGTTGGTTTGTCCAGGTTAGTGTGATGCTCTGATAAATCCCAGAGAGACTTGGACAGTGAATAAAGAAGTATTTGTAAAGTTCCCTTGGGAGAATGGGGAGAAAGGGGGCAATATCCAACTTCCCCATTTGGAGAATTTCTGATAATATAGCAAGCAGTGGGGATAACAAAATCAATAGGCTGAGCCCTTGATCTTGGGGGTTTGCCCCTGTGAAATTTATTCCCGAAAGGATAGGCTAAGCCTATTCAAAATTAGGCTTAAGAGTCACCCCCAGAGAACCTCTTTTCTTGCTCAGATGTGGCCTCTTTCTCTAAGCCGACAGAGCAAGTGAACTCACTGCCCTCCCCCTTTATGTGGGACATGACTCCAGGGGAATAAGCCTCCCCGGCAACATGCAATAGAAACCCTGGGATGAGACAGGACCTGGCATCAAGGGATTGAGAAAAACTTCTTGACCAAAAGGGGTAAGAAAGCAATGAGACAAAATAAAGTGTCAGTGGCTGAGAGATTTCAAACAGAGTTGAGAAGTTATTCTGGAGGTTATTTTCACACATTACATCATTACATAGAGATCTCCTTTTTAGTTTATGGTGTATTGGAGTGGCTGAGGGAAGCATCTGAACTGTAGAGCTGTTCCAGTAGTCTTATTTCTTAAAGATGATTGTGTAATGATATAGCTTTTACAATGTAACTGTGTGATTGTGAAAACCATGTGTCTGATCTCCTTTTAACTAGGCTAAGGACGGACAAGTTAAAAATATGGATTAAAAAAACAAATAAATAATAGGGGGAATAAAGGTTAAAATAAATTGGGTAGATGGAAATACTAGTGGTCAATGAGAAGGAGGGGTGAGGGGTATGGTATGTATGACTTTTTTCTTTTTTCTTTCTCATTTCTTTTTCTGGGGTGATGCAAATGTTCAAAAAAATGATCATGGTGACAAATAGACAACTATGTGATGATATTGTGAGCCATTGATTGTATATCATGTATAGAATATTTGTATGTTTTTATGTTGTTTTATTAATAAAAATACTTTTAAAAAAAGAATCAGACTCAGATATGACACAATCACAAATGTCAAATTATCAGATTGGGAATGCAAAATAACCATGATGAATATGTTAAGGGCTCCAGTGAAAAAAAGTATGTAACATGCAAGAACAGATGGATAATATGAGCAGAGATAGAAACTCTGAGAAAGAACCAACAGGAAAATCTAGAAATAAAAAACAGTAACAGAAATGAAGGGAACTTTTAATGGGCTCATCAGTAGACTCCATGTGGCTAAGAAAAGAATGAATGAAATTGAGGACGGGTCATTACAAACTTTCCAAACTAAAGTGCAATGAGACAATAGAATGCTAAGCACAGAACAGAATATCCAAGAAATATGGGGCAATTACAAAAGATGTAACCTATATATAATGAATATAAGAGAAAGAGAAGAAATAGAGAAAAAAAAAAGAAGCAGAGAAATACTTGAAGTAATGACGGCTGAGAAATTTCCAAAATTAATGATAAATACCAAACCACGGGTACAGGAAGCTCAGATAATACCAAGCAAGAAACCAAAAAATTACCCCTAGACATATCATATTCAAAATGCAGAAAAGAGAAAATCTGAGGCGGGGGGGAGGGAGAGGGAAAGAGAGAGAAATCAGCTTACCTATAGGGGAACAAGGTTAAAAACTACATCAGACTTCTCAGAATTACAACAGGCTTCCCACTGGAAATCATGCAAATAAAAAGGAAGTGAATTGGGATATTTAAAATATTGAAAGAAAAACACCTCAATGATATGTGGCCAAGTTCTAGCCTATTTAATTTTTCAGGTGAATTTCCTGGGGTGTTTGGGATTTATTTTTAAATTTATAATATCTTTTTTTAGTTATATATGACACATTTTTGGATTAATACTACAGTTTTTTTTAATACTACAGTTTTGAAAGTGAAAGTTAATTAGAAAAGCTGTAACTTCCTAATTTTAGTAGCAACTCTATTTGCTAGCCTTTTACTTAAAAATTTTTTTTCTTAAAGAAATTCTGTGAATTTCTGGCTTGTCCCTGCCAGTCTGGTGCCCTCTCTGTGAGGGCTGCAAGGATCAAAGGTGGCACCAGCATTGCTGGGGGCCAGGCGAGGACATATGACAATTCCAAAGAGTGAGCATCACCGGGGGCTCTGTATTTGTCCTTTGTTGTGGTTGTGAGCAGTTAAGACCAGTCTTTTGAGTACCTATTTTTTCAGTGTAAAAGAATCTGAATAATTAAAGTTTAGCTTTTCTCAAACAGGGCAAAACCAACAAATATCTCCAAACGCTAGAGTTCTGTAACCAGGAAAATTATCCTTTAAATGTGAAGGATATAAAGTAATTCAGAATACACACACACACGCACACACGCGCGTGCACACACAAAGTGAAGGATAGATACATATTTTTTCAGCCAAACAAAAACTGAGGGAACCTGTCACCAGGAGACCTGCCTTGAGAAATGTTGTCTTCAGAGAAAAGGAAAATGATAAAGGTCAGAAACTCAGATGTACATAAATAAAGTAACAGTGTCCATTTATATGTGTGTGTGAATAAATGAAGGTAATACAAAACAAAACAAAATAAATAGCTGTTATAATACTAATTAAGTTTATCAATTTCCAAAATTTTTTCTTTGTGAAATTTTACTAAAATGGGATCATATCATACATATTGCATTTTAAAAATATTTGCTTTATTGAAGTATAATTCCCATACCATAAAGTTCACCTTTTAAAGTATACAATTCAGTGATTTTTGCCCCCTATTTCAAACTTTACTACAAAGCTATAGTAACCAAAACAGTGTGGTACTATCATGAAGATTAGACAAAAAGATGAATGAAACAAAACTGAAAGTCCATAAATACACTCACACTTCTATGGCCAGTTGATTTACAATAATTGTGCGAGGCACATGCAATGGAGAAAGAATAGTCTGTTCAACAAATGGAGCTAGGAAAACTGGAAATCCACATGCAAATGAAAGAAATTAGATCCCTACCTCCCAACATATTAAAAAATGTACATATGTATATACATTTATGTATGTATTTGTTCACAGAATATGTATATATATTCACAGAGGGAAGGGATTTGATATTTTAGAATAGTGATGGAATATAACAAGTATTGGAAAGGATATGAAGCATTTGAAACCTATGTGTAAGAATGCAAAATGGTGTAGTCACTGCAGAAAACACCTTGGAAGCAACTCATACTGTTAAACAGAAAATCAGAATATGACCCAAGAATTCCACTCCTAGGTAAGATGCCCAAAAGAATTGGAAACAGGGACTCAAATAGATACTTGTAAGCTAATATTCAGCACAATACTAGTCACAATAGCTAAAAGGTGGAAACAACTCAAGGATCCTTTAACACATGACTGGATAAACAATTTGGCATATCTAAAAAATGGAATATTATTCAGCCATAAAAAAGAAAAGGAAAGATATTCTGAGACATGCTACAACGTGAATATATGAACATAAATAATGAATTGGAGAGTTTCCAAGTTCAGAATGAAAAGTACAAACTTAAAGGTATTATTAAATAAATAACACAATTTACATATATAAAAATATTTAAGTACAACTTGTGAATGTAAATAAATTATCTAATTGATAAAAATACTTGAGAATAGAACACGTTTTCTAATTACTAAAGAATCATTTCCCAATTTAAAATGGCAAGGAAAATTTAAATTAAGTAGAAACAGATATCTGTAAAACTTGGATATATATCAGAATCAGTCGGAAACAAGGGAAAAATAGAGATGGTTGGGAGCCATATTTGGAAATACTGCAATAACAGGTCTGGGATTGGACTAACTTATATAATTTTTCAAAATGTTACCCAGGATATTATGGCTTGGAGATAGTGGCATAAATTTCACATTTTGACTTTTTTTCTCCAAAAACCAATGAAAGCAATCAGAAAAATGAGGAAAAAATGAAAATCACACCTTGCTTAAATTAAGAGGATGTTGGAATTCTGCTCCATATATTAGCGTTTAAAATTGAACATGGGTGGGCGGGCAATGGTGGCTCAGTGGCAGAATTCTCGCCTGCCATGCCAGAAATCTGGGTTCGATTCCCAGAGTCTGCCCATACCAAAAAAAAAAAAATTTTGAAGAATTTGAACATAGGTGTAGGAACAGTAAGAACTAAAAGGCAGAAGAAATCTGATATCAGTAACCTCCAACTTTTTGAAGAGGAGGGAAACATCCTGAGTTATATGAACAAAATTCCTTCCTAAAGAGAGTGGCAACACCTTTCTGTCTTTTTCTGGCATTCAAGATGTCTAAGTGAGGATGTGCTGGGTCCTCTGGTGCAAATTTCTGGATTTCCCTGGGTCTCCTGCTAAAAGGCATGATCAACTGTGCTGACAACACAGGAGCCAAAAATCTGTATATTATCCCTGTAAAGGGAATCAAGGGACGGCTGAATAGGCTTCCTGCTGCTGCTGTGGGCAACATGGCGACCACAGCTAAGAGAGGCAAACCAGAACTCAGAAAGAAGGTACATCCGGCAGTAGTAATTCAACAATGAAAGTCATACTGGAGAAAAGATGGTGTGTTCCTTTACTCTGAAGATAACGCAGGGCTCATAGTAAACAATAAAGGAGAGATGAAAGGTTCTCCCATCACTGGACCAGTTGAAAAGGAATGTGCAGACTTGTGGCCCAGGATTGCATCCAATGCTGATAGCATTGCCTGATTCTCCAGTGCATTTGTAAAAAAAAAAAAAAAAAAAAATTAATAATAATAAAAACATTAAAAAATAAAAAGTGGCAACAATTTTCATAAGCTGGAGTGGGATATACTTTGGACTTTGCACTTGAATTCTGGGATAGGAAAATTTCAACTCCTTCTCACCACAGTTCCTCTCCTTTCTCCAACAGGGAACCTACGTCTGATTTGGAGACCTGAGATCCAGTGGTTGCATTGTCAATAGCTCAGTTGACATCTGTCTTCCTCTAGGTTTTCGCAGAGAATCATATCAACACTAGATGGACCAAGGTGCATGTGACCAAGTAGTCCAGAACCATGGAAGATTCCTCCACTGCTTTCACAGAAATAAAGCATCTGTCCTCCCTGTAGAGATGGTCCCAGGCCCTGGGATGAACAATACAGTGGTTTTTAATATAGTCACAGAGTTGTGCAACCATGTCACAATTTAATTTGAGACTATTTTCGTCATCTCCCAAATGACTCCTGTACCCATAAGCGGTCACGCCTTATTCTCTCCTCAGCCCAGCCCTAGGCTATCACTTTCTGTTTCTGTAGATTTGCCGACTCCGGTCACAGCATATAAATGGAATTTTATAATATGCAATCTTTTGTAATTGTCTTCTTTCAGTTAGTACAATGTTTTCAAAGTTCATCCATGTTTCAGAACTCCATATCTTTTTAAGACTGAATAATTTTCCATTGTGTGACTAGACCACATTTTATTCATCCTTTCATCTGTTGATGGACATTTGGGTTGCTTCCACTTTTTGGCCATCATGAATAATGCTACTATGAATATTGGGGTATGAGTTTCTGCATGGTCATGTATTTTCATTTCTTTTGGGTATTTACCTAGGTGTGGAAATTGCTGGGTCATGTGATAACTCTATGTTCAGCTTTTTGAGGAGCTGTCAGACTGTTTCCCTGAGCAGTACTGTTTTTTACCCTGTTTTTTTTCCCCTCCACAGTGCATCATGACTGTCTTTCCTTGCCAATTAATAGAGATCAGCGTCACTAGTTCAAGTGAATGGAGAACATTTCCTTGGCCAGCCGTTCCAGGCTGCTTTAACGAATTCCCTGTTTTTGGATATTTAAGGGTCCTATGAAACAGGCTTTGAGCATCTTCCTTGGGTCCCCAGTAGATAAATGACACTTTGCCAGTTGTGCCCAGAACACCTTGTATTCACCTTTTTTAGTGCTTCCACACTGTATTAAATTTCCACCCAACCTGTCCTGTCCCCTGCATGGTGAGTTTCTTGAGGAGATGGAACATGTCTTGAATTCATCCTTGTATCCATACGCCTAGCAAAAAAATAAAATATTTATTTATTACTAAATAAAGGATATTTAGTAAGTGTTTGAAGAATGCATGAATAAATGTAGGCTTTGAAGATTAGAGACTGGGACTTCGGGGAGATGGAATTTACACTAAGAACGGTCTGTCCAAAGATCCCTGCCTTGAGAGGTAGTGAGTTCCCTGACTCTTGGCCAGAATATTGTAAAGTTAATTAGGCAGCAGAAGGAGGACTGGATGAAATTTAAGAATACTTCCCAAACGGAGAGCCTAGAACTCGATGAAACGTAAGCCCAGAGAAAGTAAGAAATCTGTCCCAAATTGACCAGCTGAGCAGTGGGTTGGGAGGGTCTCTACAAATTTTCAAGCTTGTTCTGAGTGCCCCAGTCCCAAAGCACCTTGCTCCAAATGCCACCTACTGCCTGCCTGAGAAAGTTCACGTGAGCTAAGGGAGCCCAGCAAGGGAGAAACCCTTATATAAGCAAGTTGTTTTGCAAGTTGTGGCTGTTTGTAACAGGAGACTTTGTCCCCGCTGCCCAGAGGTGAGGTTAAACTCAGGGTGAGTGAGACTGAGAAGACCCAATAGACTCCCAACCCGGGGAGTGCTCTGGACGTTATCTCCTGATTTGGCTGTCCCGCAGCCGGCGGGAGCTGGGACTCCGGGGCGGGACCAGCGCAGTCCCTGGGAGCCGCGCGCTGAGACCTCCGAGGTCGCGAAAGCTACTGTCCTTCCACGATGTGGCCGTTCGCTCTGGTCCTGGTCTCCCTCGCCTCTTTGGAGGCTCAGGGTGAGTCATTCTGAAGTACAAATATCGGGGGCGCACAGGTGAAATTCCTTGTCTTGGGAGGAGATGTGCTGAGGTATGCACAGGGCAAAGGCGCCGCCCGGCCCCGCCAGCCCCAGCCCGCCGGGCATACCCGAGGCCGCAGCTCCACGCGCGGGACCGCAAAGCACTCATCGCATGCCCCATAAAGGAGGACTTTTATTAGTCCAGATCTGGCCACATCAAGGGAAGAGGCTTGGCAGAATGTTAAAAGCATGGACTGTGGAGCCAGAGCGTAGGTTGGAATTCCAGCTCCCCCACTTAACAGCCGTGTGGCCACAGGGTACTTTTCTCAGTTTCCCCATCTCTAAAGTGGGGCTCATGATAGCAGCTACCTCACTGGGGCTGTTGTAAAGAAGAAATGGGTTATTTTCTTCTCAAAGTACTTGGGACAGTGCCTTGTGCAGCACAAGTGGGGCAAGCGGATTGCTAAAGAAATGGTTGCAGCCTGGGCCCCCAATGGCACAAAATGCATTTTGTGGAAAAATTGAGGTTCAAAGAGGAACATGTACTTGCAGAAGGTGAGCTGGGAAATCATGCCCTGGAATCTGTCTCTGATTACTGACTGCCAGCCAGTGCTCCAGACACTGACACCCATACAATTTAGACTATTTTGTCTTTCTGGAACTAAGAGTTGGTAGATGGGGTGCTGTGTGAAGGCTGGGACCGAGTGTGAGAGCAGAGGAGAAGGGCAGATTTGGTGCAGAACATTCCTTATCATTGGTTACCCCCAATGATACCCAGCACTGCCATCCTACCACCATCTTTAGCAAGATCATCCTGGCAGCTTCCATTGGCTCCACTTTCTCATCTATAAAAGGGACGTACTGAGGCCAGCTTAGCAGGGCTGTGTGAAGATTGACTTAAATGAGCTAGAGTTGCAATAACATAAGTGGTAGCTGCTATCACCTTTATGGTTTAGGACCTAACCCTTCTTCACCCTTGCCAATCTGGCTTCTATCCATTTTCTCTCTTTTGAAGGTTATCATTGAGCTAATAAAAGTCACACCCATGGCTTCTTCTCTGACTCCACTCCCTGAACCTCTCTGAAGCACTCAGCACTTTTGACCTGCCCCTCCTCCTCTTTCACTCTTGGCTTCATGATGCCACCCCATTACTGAGGTCTCCTCCCCGCATTCTGCTGTTTCTTCTCATTCTCGGCTGTCGGCTGTCGCAGTCCCTTGTGTTTTGTCCTTAGCACTTTCTCTTCTCGCTCATGCTCACCTCCTTAGTGAAGTCACACACATGGCTGGGTTAAACATCACCTTAATGGGGACAATTCTTCCCGGCCTCCTCACCTGCTTCCTTCTGGTCTGAAGTGCCTTTTCCTGTGGCATCTTAACACCTGGATGTCTTACTGACATCTCAGCTGAGTTGGTCTAAAACAGAACCTGACATCACAAACCAGCTCCTGGGTCCTTGCTTTCCCCATCCATGGCTCCCGCATCTGATCAGGTGCCAGGTTCTGTCAATACCTTCTTCAAAATTCCTTATCTACAAAACTGTATTTCGTCATATTTTCCCTCTCTAGTTATATAAAAAAAGAATCTATGTTCAATGCAGAAAACTTGGAAAGCATGAAGAAAAAAGCCATCTTTCATGCCATGGCATTGACATTTTTGATATACAAGCTTCCAAGGAAATTCATCTCAGTTTATTTGTGATAATTAACAACAACATCCAAAGAAGACAACCTTAAATGTCCACAGCATGGGGTTGGCTAGTAGTAGCATGAAACCTGGATTTTGTTTTGTAACTTGCTTTTGCATATAGAGCTCCCCGTGTCATTGGGTACTTATAAGACCATATCTGGATTATTCTTTTGTCATGGGTCACATGCGTCATAAGGGAGATGATGGCATTTTGTCTGTGTCCAAAGGGAAACAACTGGGAGGGTGGGGAGACTAGAAATGAGGAATACTTAAACCAGTCAAGGCTACTGAGGCTGGGAAAGAGAAGCCTTGAGAGATGAGCCTGATCAGGTGTCTGAATGGCTGCCTGCCACATGAAAGAAAGATCAGGTTAGTTCAGCACAGTCCCATGGCAGGTAGAACCTCAACTGGAGGGAGAAGCTTCAGGAAGATGAATTTCAGTCCAGTAAGAAAGAATTGTCTACTCTGCAAGGATGGAACAGATGGGAATCTGACCCCCAGTCTCTATCCCCTCCTCAGAGCCAGCAGGAAATTTATCATCAAGCTTCTTGATTCACTCTCCCTTACTCCAGAATTGTTCCCTGCTGCTCAACGTGCCTCTAAAATAAAGCCCAAGCTTTTAGCCTGGCATTCAAGGCCCTCCCTGACATGTGCCTCTCGTTCCAGGTTTACCATTCATTCCCCAGCGACTCCCCCTGACCCAAGTGGACCACTCGCCCTTCTTCCAGCAGGCTTTGCATCTATCTTCTCTTCTTCAAACCTGACCCCTTCTGCAAGTCCGCCTCCAAATCCACCCCCTCTACAAAGCCCCCCATCAGAAAGCATCACTCCATCCTCTGACTTCTCCCTTACTGGGCCCTCTCCCAAACACTGACCACTTTCTAACTAGCTTTAGAGTCACTTATGTAAGTGACTCAGTTTCCCTATGACTCTCAGAACTTCTGAAAATATGGCCCACCTCTTGTTCATCCTCTCATCCAACATGCAGCTCAGCACCGGGAGCATAATGGATGAATGCTTCCAGAAGCTTCTAGAGAGGAAACCGAATACCTTGTTCTTTCCCAGCAATCTTCCTTCTTGCATTTATTTTTGCCATGATACTTGTGTATCTCCAATCCTGATACGCTCCTTAAAACAACTTTATGAGTTAAGAAGTAAAGTTATTCTCATCCCTATTTTATGCAATAAGAAAAGGAGGCTTTGGTGACTTATAAAAAGAGGCAAACCCAGCTGGTATTGTAGGTCAAACCTATCATCTCTGATGCATCCCTGTTTCTCCTCTGTGTCCAGCAGGGCACCCGTCCTCACCGCCAGTGGTGGACACCATGCAAGGCAAAGTCCTGGGGAAGTTCGTCAGCTTAGAAGGATTTGCACAGCCTGTGGCCGTTTTCCTGGGAGTCCCTTTTGCCAAACCCCCTCTTGGATCCTTGAGGTTTACCCCACCGCAGCCTGCAGAGCCCTGGGTCTTCGTGAAGGCCACCACTTCTTACCCTCCTTTGTAAGTTAAAAAGGGGTAGCTTTGGCATCTTTTAGGAAGAGTTTTGTCTCAAAGTGATGCAAGAGGAAGCATGAGGCTGGAGGTCATGATCCTATTTATTTTCCTATCTTGTCATGATTGGGGGGTGAGGGGTGGGGGGTAGGGTGAGGTGAGGGTGCAGTGACCGGGATTCTCTACTCCCAGCTGACTCTTCATGAGTGGGGCAATGGCCACCCTGGCCAAGCTGGGCAAAAAAGTTATAATAAAATGAAAACAGAAAACACACCTTACCCTCCTGGCCTTACAGCCACCCTCAGGGGCCTCAGACAGTCACCTGCATCCATCCAGACCTTGTCTGTTTCTTCTGCGGAATGCCAGGGCCACCCTCTTTTGTCCTCTTTTTTTTCTTCATATTTATTTATATAATTATTTATTAAACTTTTTTTATTGTATAGCGTAACATGTATACAAAGCAAAGAAATAAAAAAGCAATAGTTTTCAAAGCACTCTTCAGTAAGTGGTTACAGGACAGATCCCAGAGTTTGCCATGGGCTACCATACCATCCTCTTATGTTTTTCCTTCTAGCTGCTCCAGAATATAAGAGGCTAGAGGGCTTGAATATTTTTTTATCATCAAGATCGACTTTTTTTTCCTTCTCTTTTTGTGAACAATAACATATATAAACATATATACAAAAACCTATAAATTTCAAAGCACAGCATCACAATTAGTTGTAGAACACATTTCCGAGGCTGACATGGGTTACAATTTCACAATTTTAGGTTTTTACTTCTCGCTGCTCTAAAATGCTAGAGACTAAAAGAGATATCAATTTAATGATTCAGCATTCATATTTATTTGTTAAGTCCTGTCTTCTATGTATGATTCCACCATCACCTTTGATCTTTCTGTATCTCTCTTTGGGGTCATTTGGACTATGGCAATTCTAAATTTTTGATATTGGAAGGGTCTGTCACTAATATGGGGTAGAGAGATGGAACTATCTGATGTTCTGAAGAGGCTGGGCTAGGTTTTAGGACTTATCGGACCAGGGACCCATCTGGAGGTTGTAGATTTCTGGAAAGTTACTGTAATGCCTGGAACCCTTGTGGAATCTTATAAATTGCCCTCAGTGTTCTTTAGGATTGGCTGGAATGGTCCTGGTTGGGGGTTGGCAGGTTATGATAGGTAGCAAGGTCTACCTGAAGCTTGCGTAAGAGCCACCTCCAGAGTAGCCTCTCACCTCTATTTGAACTCTCCCTGCCACTGATACTTTATCAGTTACACTTCCTTTCCCCCATTTGGTCAGGATATAATTCTTGATCCCATGGTGCCAGGTCTGGATTCATCCCTGGGAGTCATCTCCCACGTCGTGAGGGAGACTTTCACCCCTGGATGTCATGTCCCATGTCAGGGGGATGCTCGCCATGTTTTATTTGTCCTTTTTCTTTAAACAGGATAACCAAAGATGCAGACAGTATTTAGCAAAATAAAGTAGATGAAACAAATTTCTAAAAGACTGTGATGTCATTCATGCTTGCCTTGGAGGGCAGGAAATATATCATTCAGTAAAAACATACAGTAAAAAAATATGTCCAATCATGAGCTTTTTAAACTATGATAATGATGTACCTTATTTGCTTCCATACATGCAAGTCTAACATTACAGTTTATTTTTTTAAAATAAGCAGAATTAAGACTTCTAGGAGCATTTTATAATAAAGTAGTTCTCATTTTTTCTTTATGGATAGATCAAGCCCCTCCAAAATACAAATTCCTATATACAGTGAGCACTTTACCTAAAATGAACACTGAAGTAAATTAAGTACATGGATAACCTTAGAATAAGCTGACTTTGTATATTCAGTTAGATGGGCAACAAACCATAGTGCCAAATGGGAAAGGTGTATTTTTCCATTTCAAAAACTAAGTTAACTTTCTATTATTAAATTCAAATAAATTTCAAAAAGTAATTTAACTTTCTATAATTAAATACAAAAAATATACTGATTTTCTAATATAAATAAGATGTGATGTATTAACACTTCACTATACAGAATGCGTACCAGACATTTATAAACAGTGAATGGATCTTGAGAACAGTTTACTATAGTAAACGCTGGCTAAACAGAAGTGTGTATTGTGAAGCACTGTGGGTGGTATATGTTTTGCCACATACTTTTGCTACCTAGAGGTAGATAACACATGTGTACCAAATCCGGCATTCATTTTTCAGTTGCTGCTGGTATCATCTGTTTTAAGAAATGTGTACCGTATGCAAAACATGAAAATACTCATGAATGAAGAAATAGCTTAGGAAAAAAATAGATATTTTCATGCAATTATGTACAGTGTCACTGTGTAAAAGTCAAGATTTCTGTTTCCTGTAAAACAGATCATTGTTCTATGAGAGAAGGTTTTTACTTAGTGCATTTCTTTTGTCTCTTCTGCACTGCATTATTCTGTTCTATTGTTAAAATTAACAAACAACCTGCCAGTCAAAGTGAAAACTATCTCGCATGTAGAAAATAAGTCGGGATTTTAAAAATCAAAAATGAATGAAATCCTTACTAAAATGACACCATCTGATTCAAGTAAAACCAAAATGGCTCAAAAAGTCAAAACATTTCATGGAGAATATGAAGAGAAATGACTGCTGAGTGTTTTTAGTTCAGATGTTGCAGATTGCTGCTGCATGCTGTATGAGGAATTTGAGGGGAAGATTTCCTAGCAGAAGGTGTGAATGTGGCCCCTATTGACTTCAGTGGTGACCCAGCTGCACTGTGAAACTGTGGGGTGCCTATGGATTCAGGCTGCTTGTTAAAGAGGAACTCCCCATTGTTGTTCGGAAATCCTTCCTCAGTTTCCCTCTCCTCAAGTGTCTTGTCCTGTACTGACTCAGTTTCTAGCATTTCAGCATCTTCTTTCCTGCTAAAGAACCTGTCCAAGTAACTGATGTGTTTTCCTTGTCAATGTGTTCATCCTTCCTTACCTCGCAACAACACTGTGTTGTGAGAAAAGATCCCACCCCGCCACTCACAAACTGGCCATCCCAGGAGGACTGATAGAAGGCTTCTCATTGAGCCTAATTCACCATTCCTTTTTCCTCTTTTTCTTGGCTTACTGACTTGGATTTCAAATGTTTCGATTCTAGCTGGAGCACTGAGCTATTCAAGTCATTTACTTTACCAGCAACATCAGTAGGCTCATGTCGTGAACTAAGGTGAATAGTTCTTACAATAAAGGAATCAAAGTCAAATCCCTGACTCTTTTCCCTTCCTTTTTCAGCCAGTTGCTGTGATGCTTCCTTTAGAGCCATTTGGGCTTTAACCAATCCATTCCTTTCACATTTTGACTTGCCTTTCTTCAGATTTTTCTTTGCTTTTGCTCTTTCCAATTGGAAAGATCTATAATGAGCTTGGGTTCGTAATAATGATAATTTCATTCTCTCTCCAAATAAAGTTATCTAAATATGATGACCTCATTTGGTAGTTACAAGTGTGGCTATATTCCAGATAACAGTTTTGTTTCCATGATGACCTTGGTACTGCCAAAACAAGGCTCAGGAGAGTAATTGGTATCAAAAGCAGGATCCTCCAGATTCTTTTCACAATCTCCACCCAAATATTTTCGAGGATCAACTTGTGTTTACTTCTTCACCGGTGACATTCAACAGAACTCTTGGGTCAAGCTGAACTTCCTCAATTGTGTATAGGCCAATCATTCTTGGAAAACTGACAATCACGGTACCTTTTCCAACTACAATTGTGACTGTGAGTTCCATCCATAAGCACAATATCACCAACTTCATCTCCCATGTGAAAAGGGTGATTTGAAATTGGCTCATCTGTTGAAAAAGAATATTGTAGGAAACAGATCTTTTGACCTTCAGACTAAACCTTGAAATGGTGACCCGGAACCCTGGGTAGCTCTTGCAAAACACCTCAAGTGGCGCGTCTCCTACAAGGAAGTTTTGAAGGATAAAAGGGCTGGGGGCTGGAATGTGCTATTCTTTGAAGAGATTTCACAGATAAACAACTTAGCTCAAAAGGTTTTGCATTTTCTTGTATTTTATATATTGGCAAAATTATAATGAACATTAAAGATTAGCTTGATGTTACTTCCTCCTGCCTTTTGAAGTAACCACTAATAAATAGCTGGAGCAAAACTAGCAAAGGGCTCTTGACTCTAGAAGTTCAAGAGTCTCCTGCTCCCATTTTCAGAAATCTGTGTCTGTCTTAATTCTCGCGTCACCCTGTCAGCAACAGAATATATGCCCATGTAAGGATGAAAGAGTGCTTTTTCTGCTGTCAACCAATCCATGGGGCTAAATGCCAGAATCTGTTCCAAGAAACCCAGTGCTTCTCGACTAATTCCTGGGAGCAGCCGAGTTAAAGGTTTGTGTGGCTCAGTCACGTAATTTCTAATGCAAACTGGAATAACGCTGAGAAGCTCCTGACGATCTTCCTCTTGTACAGCTGGAATAGACTCTAGAATCAGCTGCATCTGTTCAAGTCCATGTGCACCCGCAAGGAGGGTTTTAGCAACCAGCATTTCTGCAAAGATGCATCCTGCATCCCACCTGTCAATGGCTTCGGTATAATTATTAGGAGAAAGTAAAAGACGTGGAAATCTGTACCATTTAGTAACCAATCCCTCAGAAAGATGACCTTTATGGGAATAATGGGGGTCCATGATCCATGCCAAACCAAAGTCACCTATCTTCAGCACCAAGTCTTCAGCATAAATGAAAAGATTAGGTGGTGTGAGATCTCTGGGCAGCACATTTGCAGGGTGAATGTACTTGAGCCCATGAGGCAGCTGATACGTGAAGCCTGGCATGCTCCTCCAGCAAAGGGCCCTGCTCCAGAACATTAGCCAAATCTGTCTCCATGTGCTCCTGGACAATGTAAACACCGTTCAGTTCAGCAAGAGAACCCACGTGTCTGTCAACTGGCTTCCACTGGGACCAAGAATTTCAAACACTTTCACAATGTTATCATGGTCAAGTCTTTTAATAATTTTTTTTAACTTTTTTTATTAATTAAAAAAAAATTAACAAACAAAACATTAAGATATCATTCCATTCTACATATACAATCAGTAATTCTTAATATCATCACATAGTTGCATAGTCATCATTTCTTAGAACATTTGCATCGATTTAGAAAAAGAAATAAAAAGACAACAGAAAAAGAAACAAAACGATAATAGAGAAAACAAAGATTATACATACCATACCTCTTACCCCTCACTTTCATTCACCACTAGCATTTCAAACTAAATTTGTTTTAACATTTGTTCCCCCATTATTTATTTTTATTCTGTATATTCTACTCGTCTGTTGACAAGGTAGATAAAAAGAGAATCAGACACAAGGTTTTCACAATCACACAGTCACGTTGTGAAAGCTATATCATTATTCAATCATCTTCAAGAAATATGGCTACTGGAACACAGCTCTACATTTTCAGGCAGTTCCCTCCAGCCTCTGCGCTACGTTTTGAACAACAAGGTGATATCTACTTAATGCGTAAGAATAACCCCCAGGATAACCTCTCAACTCTGTTTGGAATCTCTCAGCCATTGACACTTTGTCTCATTTCACTCTTCCCCCTTTGGTGGAGAAGTTTCTCTCAATCCCTTGATGTTAATTCTCAGCTCATTCTAGGGTTTTTCTCAACCCCTTGATG
>PVIY010037325.1:0-24773 GCA_004026745.1 Myrmecophaga tridactyla
ATAAATTGTCCAGAGATTCCTATAAATGACAACACAGAATGCCAATATCGCACTTCTGGAGAATGATTTCAGTGTAGGATATTCTTTGTTAAAAAAAAAAAATTCTAGTGCCGTCACTGTGCCTTAGAGCAAAATACTGAAATAGAAATAATAAATTATTCAAAAATGATCATTTTGTAAAATCAGACCCATGGACATATGATTTATAAGGGAATATTAATAACATTAATGTTTTAAATAAATTTATGAAGCACATAGTAGTTTTAAAGTTGCTTTTACCGTATTAATTCACAACTATAGATAAGATAGATGACAGGTTAAAGTACCCCCATTTTATATAAGAAGACACTAAGTCTCAGAGAGGTCAAAAACATTTGTTGACAGGAAATGGCAGAACCAAGACTAAATGCTTGGTCCATTACTCTTCCAACATCCTGTGGTGTTTCTCATGTATCATCTTTTCCCAATCTCCTTCACATCAACCCACCTCACATGTCAATCAATGCAACCCTCACCTTGAGTATGCTGCAATAAACATGTTGGGCCTGACACTGGTTTTGCTCACCATTTCATCCCTAGTGCAAAGCTCAAAGAGCCTAGTATACAGTAGGTGCTGATGAATAAATGAATGGCAGTTCTAATGAAGATGTGGATGCCTTTTCCTTACCAGAGAGGCACAGAAAGAACGTGTCCATGTCACTGTACCTTGACAGATGGGGGCTGGCGTTGTCCATTGTCCCACGTCAGAACACTGAGCTGTCTCAGCTCCTCTCAGCATGAAACCTTCCACACAGTGGAAGCTGCAGTTGGTGTTGTACTGAAATCTTCTTGAGGATGGGGAGCAATCCATGCTTCCATGGACAGGACTCTCCAGTGGGTCACACACAATGACTAAATGGAAAAAGTTATCATCTGAAACTGGGTAATAGAAGGACCTAGTTCTTTCTCAGAAGAGCCTCTCTGGGAGATGTCATTTTTTCCTACTTATATTGTCAATACACTCAGAACCCTTCATTTTCCTTTTTGGAAAGAGAAACTCTGCATGGAACATGTTTCCAAGCCCTCTTTGCTTGGCCCATTCTCACGTGTCCTACAGGTACCAGCCCTTCCCTGAGGAGTCTTCCCTGCCTGCCCAACCTTGAGGGTAGGAACTACTCCAATGTGCTCCCAAAGCCCCCATTTCTTACCATATATTGTAATTCTTCCTCATTAGACCCCAGCCTCCTTGAGGGTTGGGTAGACCATTAATAACAGTACTCCAAAAGCTAGCACAGTGTTTGATACCTGGGGTGCTCATGAAATATTTATGGACATTATCTGTGGAGCTGGATCTGGAAAGAATAGAGACTGGGAAAGGCTGGACTTAAGGAATAGCATAGCTTATTGTTGACACCACATTACCTGGCTCTATAAATTATTGCCAATAGGCTTTGTCTCTGGAATAGCAGGTGTCATTTTAACCACAATTACCAAGTGAGTGCAGCCCAAGATCAGTTCCTGAGCATAATCAAGTCCTGAGTGACCTTAGTTCTGATAAAGTCTGGCTTTCTCATGCACTGCCTTGAATAAATCTTTTTATCCACAGGCTCTTCCTGGGGGTTTGCAGAGTATAATAACCAGCCTTTATTCTATACCCCATGGACACTCTGGGCTTTGACCTCTGGTGTTTGCAGAATCAGGGCATTTTAGAACCATAGATCCTCTAGTACTTCTCTCTTACTTTATAGATGAGAAAAGCAAGGATTGGAAATGCTGAGCAACTTTCCCAAAGTCTCATAATTAAGTGCAAACCTGAGCTTGTAAGTAGGTCTCCTGGGAATTCACTGATCCAACCTTTAATTTCCTGCTTCCACACCCCCCCTTCTCTGCCTCATAAGCTGTGGGTGTAAAGCAACTATACAGAATTCAGCTTTGTGGTATCTAGTAATTGCCTAGTAGTACATTGCATGGTCTCTTTTAAGCCAGTTTTTGATCCTTTATTAAAAGCTAAGATGGGGAAACTCTCTTTTAAAAAGTCACTACTTTGGCTTACTCTCAGGTATTTTACTAACACAGCTTGCATATGCCAGTGAGACAGTAAGGAAAAAAAAAGAGGCAGATACTAAGGTTTATTGAGAATTCAGCTATACCAGAAGTATTTTATATGTGCTATTTAATTTTATATATATATATATATATATATATATATATATATATATATATATATATATATAATCCTCACAAAAGCACATTGCAATTTTAGCTCCATTTCACAGATGTGGAAACTATAACTCCCAGAGGTTGAACAACTTGCCCTAGGATCAGTCTGTAGAGGAGATCAAGCTGACCTTAAGAGCCCTTGGTCTTTCAACTGTGCAATGACTCCTACCTTCACAGGCTGGCAAGGGTGTGGTCCATTGGCCAGGGCTAATGCAACGGAGTGTGTCCAAGCCCCTCACTTGATAGCCAGGTTGGCATTCAAATTTACAGCTGGAACTATATGCAAAAGCTGCAAATGGATGAACACAGTCCATGGTTCCTTTGCTCGGGGCTTCCAGGACCTGACACTGCATAACTGGAGAGAACAACCAGGAACAAAGAGAAAGGTACTGAGGAAGGAGAAAAACTGCATCCGGAGCTGGAGAGTAATAGTGAAACTGTCTCTGGAAATCAAGGTGGAGCTAGGAAGCTGTAAGAGTCAGGAGATCCTAATGACATTTGTTCAGACTTGGGTTTGGAGTACCAGTTTGTCCTTAAGTGACCAAAATCTCTTAAATACAGACTCCTCCAAGCTTTATTCTATCCCCTATACCTCTATAAACCTATCCCAGTAGATCTTCTAGTGTTCACTTACAGACATAGATTACAACCCTTTCCCCTCTTATGTGAAATTTATGAATTAGGTCATTCTGAACTGCTGGTGGGCTGTGAGCTTTAAGTAAGGGAGGATTTTAAAATTTTGCTTGACGTGAAATCAGCCTCTTATTTTTTTAGATCCCAGTGCTCTTTTGCTGTTCTAAATGTACCCAAGCGAACTGAGTGGCAGGTGGAAGGAGAGACAAATAATGGTAATCTGGGCCAGTTTCTTCATAGTCTGATCAGTGTCATCTATAATACAGAAAGGACTGGGTGCAGTGGATATCATATTCCCCAATTGCCTAGAACTCACCTTTGCACACGGGGGCTGGAGCTGTCCACTCCCCTGAGGCTGTACACTGCACCTCCTCTATCCCAAGCAATGCAAATCCCTCTTCACAACTGAAGTTACAGCTCGACTGGTACTGGAATTCTTTTGCAGAAGGAAGACAGGCCATGGTTCCTTGCTCAGGAATCTTCAGGGGTGGACACTGGACGGCTAAAAATAACCATAGATCAATGGTGTGAGTCTTTGGGTTATGTCCGACATCTTGGAAACCCTAGGATATCGAAGTAGCTAGACCTTCCCAAAGAAACAGGCAAGATAATAGACTTGATGGTTAAAAGGTACTTTCAATAACACTGTGGATACAAAAAGATCCGAACACCTTCGTATTTCATTTACTTTTTAAAGAAGCAAGATATAATTATCAAACTGACAATACTAAAAATCCTGATTCCTCATTATTGAGCTGTGTTTATTCTTCAATTAACAAAGGGAAAAGGGTCCCTCTGTAATGTCTTTGCCTAAGTATCAGAAATTAAATAGATACAAAACACCAAGAAAATAAAAATTAGTGTAATCTGATTGACAGATAATGGTGAAAACCAGAATTTTCCATTTAATGTGCATCATTGTTATTTCTCATGTTTTTGTTTTTTAATGAAGAAAGCCCATTTTAGCCTGAAACTCTGGTTGTCAGTGACGATGGAAAGAATAGGGTCTACACACCTATACATTGTGGGGGCTTATTCGTCCAGATTCCAGAAGCCAAGCATTCCAGCTTGCTGGATCCATTCAATTCATACCCTTCAGCACAGTGGAAGCTGCACTGTGAGCTGAAAGAGAAGTTTCCCAGTGGGTGGCTGCAGTTCATGAGCACGTGCTGAGGAAGAAGGTTGAATTCTCCACATTCTTTGACTATATGGAGACATAAACATTGATTTTTTTTCATTGTAGACTCAAAGATAATGACAGATTTGCTGAAAGCTGGATCTATCTGTGCCATCCCCTTACCTCCACTTTCTAGATTCTAAACCAGTCCTCCCATCTTTATTTGGTCGCTTTGCATTGGCTACATTTTGGGAAACTAATTCTTTCATTGCTCTTTATTCTAAACAAGTGAAATTAGCTTGGAATGGTTCTTTTGTTTTGTTTCCTTTTATATTTCCCTTTTACCTTTTGGGGATTTTATGAGAAAATTGTCTCTCCAAATATAAAATGTTTTTCCCAAAAGTGTGTTTCTAGGGACAATCTAAGTGGGGAAGACAGACAGACAATAGAAGGAGTCTAGGATTCACCTTCTCCCACCAGGCAGTCTTTAAACATCATTTACTTCCTGGAATCCTCTCTAGCATTAGACCAATGACTTAAATAAAATTAATAAAATAGTGCCCTCACCATATTCACATTCTGGTCCATAGAAGCCAGGGTAGCAGGAGCAGGTGTAGTTCCCTATGGCCTCAATGCACTCTCCTTGCTTGCTGCAGGACATTTCCTGGCAGGAACCTGAATTGATACAGTAGGGTCAGAATCATGGGCATGCACAAGAAACATGAAGAAAAGCTGGATTCTTGTTCTAAGCCATGGACTCAGACCCTCTCAGGTGGGACTGAGCTAATCAGAAAATAGAGAACCAGTGTCCCCTGGAGAATCAATCTTTTCCAGTGAAAACCATTGTAGAAGTCTGTTGGAGCATCACATGCTCCCATTTGTCTGCTGCATTTAGAGTTTCCTAAGGAGGCATCGTTATGTGTGGATGGAGGGACAAATGGAGCCAGCAATAGATGTGTGCGCAGAGAAACTCCTCTATGTGGCTCAAAATAGACTTTTTAAACAAGAATAGTCATATAGTCGGATTATTGTGACAGATATTACAGCATGGAAGGTACAAACCAGACTTGGTAGCTGCACAGATCTGATATGAATCCTGGCTCTGCAGCCTACTAGTTGTGTAACCTTAGGTACATTATTGCTTTGAGCCCAATTTGCACAATTTTAAGGCAAAATCCTTCTGTCTTTTGTTTGTTTGAAATCTATGCAAAGAAACATGGCAGAGAAGCAGAGAAGTCAAATGAGCTGTTTAAGTCCAGCTCGTATCAAAGGATAAATTATTTTATGAAGGGATGCTTCAGTGATCTAAATATAGCAGGCTTAGATAGGAAGACCATGACCAACCTGACCGGCCCTCCTCCATAAGTCTGTTCCATTTGGGTGACAAGATAGAAAAGAGACAGGGTTTCTTTCCTGCAAGAGAGCCATTGGTGATTTATGAACAGATAGGTTCTTTATGGAGGATTAGTATTGAAATTGACTATGTGAAAGACCTGAAGATGGTGTTCTTATTGATGAGGGCATATCTGGGGGCTAAGGTCTATAAGCTAAACTGTTTTTTGATAGTCCATTCACTCTGTCCTTAGCCCTGGTCATATGTCAGTCCATTTTGGGGTATATCAGAAGAAAATATCCATATGTCACATAGAGGGTTTGCTGGATAATCATCAGAGCCTTCTATAAGCCATGCAAGAGTCTACAGGAGGAACAATCCCATGGCAGCCAGTGAGTTTGGTGAAGCTACACTGAGGTCCTGGAAAGGGATCCAAAATGCAGGAGAGAGCAGCCACTAGTAGAGTGAGATTTTGTTCACATCTTCCATTCATTTTCCTTCACCCCCTGACCTTGACCCCACCAGTGCCTTATATTAGCAATACCTGCCTACCCTATGCTTTTGGAGCACATAAAGTTTGTTCTTATTGTAGCTTCCACAGGATCACAGAATACGAGGAACAACAATAACAACAACAGCAAAAAATACCAATATTCTCTATTCTATCCTACCCTCCTCCTTCTAGGCAGGATGGCAACTTGTCTACTTGTCTATTCCTTTGTCTCTCCAGAGTAATGATGCCAGGCTCTCCAGCATAATGATGAGTCAATGAATAAATCTTTTGTTTTGATAGCCTGTTCTGATGTCTGACAAATTCTGATATTTAGAGAATTGTTCTAACAATCTTAGAAGCTTCTTGTTTCAGTACATATATCTAATTCTCTTCTCTCTCCCAGAGAAAATGGATGGTTCTCTACATTCTTTACATCTTGGATAGCAAAATATCAATCATTGGCAGTGCCTGCCTGCAGTGTTGTGTTGGTGGAGATGGAACCCACATGTGTTCAGAAGAAATTGTGCCAATTAGTGATGCATGCGATTGTTGCAGTGTTGAGGAGAGGCAATCATTCACGCCAGTAATTTTCAATCCCCTATTGCAAGCTTTATTAAAGAAGACTGTCTTGCAGAAATGGATGTTGAAGGTTAGGTAGGGAAGAGAAGTCGTGGAATAGTGTAATAATGAGTGGCAGCCAAGATAACCTAATAGGGACAGTTCTAGGAAAGGTAGAGAGCCAACTGGGAGAGCATTTGGATGAGCGAATATCCAGGGTAATAGCCATCCTAATCTCTGAATAAAAGGTCATTAAAATGAGAACTGACTACTTGGCAATGCATTCATAGATGTGAGGAGGCTTGGATGAGGAGCCAGAGAATGCAGAAGGGAGTACTATGTGTTCTTGAGGGCTTCCGAGGGTAGAGTTTTATAATCTAAAGGATTTAGAACATATATAGGCATCTTTAAGAGGAGGCTTCAGAGTGCTCAGGACTCTTGCACAGGGCAGCTCTACTCTCCTCAGTCACGCTGTCAGTGCACTGCTCATGGCAACAGGCATCTCTCTACATGAAAAACCATGTTGGAAAGGTGGAATTAGCTCTGACACTATGTCCATGATCACAGCAACATCAAGCTTTCAGGCATGTCTGCTTACTCCGGAACTGGGGTGAGGTCAGGAGAAGTTGAGAATCAAATACACTTACAGAATCTCACCTTGAGTTACCTCCTCTCTTTCTTCCTACCCTTGCCCCCAAATCCAATCCACCTGAAGGCATGTTGTTAAAGGAAATCTGTAAAGATTTCGCAATGCTTAGTCATGTTCTCAAATTGTCTCATGCAAATGTAGAACAAAGCATGGTAGCATATGTAGCTAAAAACACCAACTTTGCAGTCAACCTGAGTTTGAATCTGGCTCCCCCACCAACTTGCTTAGAACCTGGAGCAAGTTATTTTAAAATTCCGAGCTTTTCCTTCCTCAGGAAAATGAGAATTATAGAAAGACCTGTATCATGAGGTTGTCTGAGGACTAAATGCACATGAAGTGATAACATACCAGCGCTCAATAGGTACTAGTTTCAGCTGTCTCCTATGGACAGGGTCCCCTCTTACACTAAGAAAAGTCATGGGGCAAAGCTCTGGACTTAAAATTTAGGAGGTTGGTTTCCAGTCCTAACTATGCTCCTGTCTTGGGAGAAGCTTCCATTCCATTAGTTATAAAATGATATGAAAATGTCTTAAAGATGGTATGAAATCAGATGATAAGAAAATGTCTTTAAAGACATTTTTACTCCAATCCTGACCTCATATTCTTCATGGTACTCAATAAAGACTGATGGATGAACAGTTTACCCCTCATTTGCATTGCCCTGACTTTGTGACTCTATGTTACTGACTCGGTTACGTTAACAAACCCAGGAAGCTGTTTCCTGTTTTTTTAACTGACAAAGCTCAGAGAAATACAGCAAACCTTACTGGTATAGCACAGTGCGCGCTTTCTCTTCCCACAGGGCTCATCATTCCACTTGCCAGGAGCCGAGGAGCTCTTGATGTAGATTTCCACGCAGTCCTGGTTGTTCTGCTTGTTGTTGGGCTCGTTTTCTGCCCAGTTCTCAGCCTCTTTGGTGAGATTCTTTTTGGTTCCCACCCAGGTCCAAACGTCATTGATCTTTCGGATCCCAATCCAGTAATAAGAATGGTAGTAAGGTATGACATCATTGAGATGAGAAATTTCTTTTTTATTCTGGATGGCTACTAAATCCGTGTGCTTTGTCTGGCAGTACCTCCGGGAAGTATTCCATGAGTATGCGCTGGGGCTGTAATGATAGGTCCACGCTGCTACTTTGTGATTCATTAGTTCTAGAATAAAGGGGAAGGGGTGCCAGGTTAGCATCCATAGCTAAAAGGAGGCTGGGATTGGAAGTACACATCTATGTTGTAAGATGAATCTCTGACCTGAAGACAAATATCCAAAATATGACTACTTTATGTCCAAACTTGTTTTAAGGAAAAAGAGTGGATTCTACCATTCTATTGTTCACTTAGGTGCACATGAAGTCAGAATAGGAAAATGTCCTCTTCTGAGGATGCTTAATATTAAAGATTTGGAATCATATCTTAGAGTTCATCTAATCTACTCCCCTTCTTTACAAATGAAGGAGGCGCATTAAGTCACCTGCCCAAGCTCAAGTTAAGTGATCCATAAAATGTCTCAGTGGCTGCCTGGAATCTACAAGTATGCCTCTTAGCAAGGAAAATGAGATGCTTTATGACCAATGCCTACCTACTAACTGAGCCTCATCACCTGTCATATTTATTTTCTCAGCAAAACAGAACTCCTGCTTTCCTGCCTTTGCACATGTTTCTTCCTGCTCTCTGGGCTGCCCTCCCTGCTTCATGCCTGGTAAAATTTACTCCTCCTACTTTCCATGACTTGCCCAAGTTCCTGCCTCTATGCTCCCATTTCACCTTGTACCAGCCTCCACCTCCCTATCGCTGTGTAATGCTGTCTGTTTATACAATCTTGCCCATACCTGCTAGACTGTGACTCCCAGCAGGCCACCTCTTTTTATCTCTGGATCCTCAGCATCAAGCATAGCACTTGACAGTTAATAGGAGTTGAATGAATACTTGTTGAATAAGTGAAATACAGCTCATTTATACAAAGCCAGGGTGTGAAATCTGATCTCCTAATTTGCAGTCTTATGCTCATTCTGGCTCCTGTTGGCTGTCTCTCTTTGATAAATTACCCTACTTTCTCCATATCTGCTTACTTGCTTGGTGAGAGCGCAAAAGAGTCTTTCTTTACAAGTGTTTGTGATATCAAATTAAATGAAAGTGCCCTTAAATAGTATAAAGGACACGCTGATGCGAAGTATTGTTATTGTAGCCAGTGCGAGCTCACTCGGGGCAGAAGAGGCCAGTTCCCGAGTGAAGAGGTGTACAATGCAAGCAATCAGGCCTGGAAATGGTTCTTTTTCCTGTTTATAAAATCTTGTTCCTATTCAACCCTCTCTTTGCTGCCCCCAGGAGGGTTGGTAATACCTGTTCCTCCCTCACTGACGCCTCTACAGCATAGCTTTGCCTTAAGACTTTATGTCACAGATTCTGACAGTCAGGGTGACATTATGATGTTCGTGGGTTCTAGGCACTTTTGCCTTTAAAATTATATTTTATAAAAGCATTGGCATTAAGATGACTATACTATATTAAAAGTTTCTTTGACCTAAACGAAATGATTTTTAAAGAAATTCAAACGTTGTGGGCCCCTAAAAGTATTGTGGGCACTAGACACTGTGCCCATGGGGCTTAGAGACAAATCAGCCCTTGATATGTCAATCAGTTTGAGCTTTTCCTGAAGTCTTTTCCATGAATATGATGATGATGGATACATTTCCCCCCCAGGAGCCTTGACTCAGACAGTTTTCTCCTGTCTTGCTACCATCCTTAACTTCTCTCAGTTGGCTTTGGGCTCCACCTTAATCACTCAGGGCCCGGTAGAGGATAATAGAAAGTATACCAGAGATCATAGCACTGAAGCAAAGGAGCTGGGTAGCTCTGAAGACTGCTCTCTGAAATCTCCTGTTCCAGCTGACTTTTAGGCAAATGGCCTGAAACAAGAACAGAAACTTGCATTTAGTATCCATGTGCAACCAACATGGCCAGAACCATTCTAGTTTGTAATTGTTATGTTGAGTCAGAATTCTGCATATTTCCATTTGGGAGAGTTCAAGCCCTCTGCTCCCTTCCGGTTTTCACTTCTCTGCTTCTGAGTCCTTCCCTAGATATTGGCACTGTACCAAGGCTGAGAGTAAAATTCATTCCTTCATTTGTCCCACAAATATTCATTTGTTCACCAACTGATTGGTATCACCAATGTTTTTCTTTGAAGATGCATTTTTTCAGTATACAATATAAAAAAAAACTAACTACATGAATGCAGTGTTATTATTATGCAATAATCTCCCTTTAAGAACTTGAATGCTGAACCCAAGACATTGGCCTATACATTGATGAGCAGAGAATCAACTAATTGTGCTGCACTATGCCTTCTAGTCTGTATTATTGATCTTTGTCTTGTCTTCTCACTTTGCCATTTCAACATAAACCTATATTATTCAATGTTTAACATATATATATGTGTGGGTATATATACATAATAAATAATAATACGTGTGTGTGCATGCGTGCTCCATAAACTTTTCCTCCTTGCATTTGTAGCAAATATTATTTCTCATGAGATTCCTTATGTTGGTGTTTCATCCAATCTAATAACATTTGAAAATATTTTATAGACAAAGAACTTCGGAAATGCTCATCTTGTCTATTGCCTCATGATGCACATGAAAATACTGGGGCTTGGAGGGTCTAAATGACATATCCAAAAACTGTTAGTGATAGAACTTGACTTTTAAACTAGAGCGCTTTCCATTTTACTTTTTTGTTTCCGAATCCCTGCTGGATTGCTATTGTGAATAACAGAATGTATGGCATGACCAAGCCTAGCTGGGCATTATTACCCCTTCAAAGCCGTCCCACCTAACTACGAACGTTAAAACAGTGCATTTGCGATGCAGTCACAGCATCACTCCTCCTTCATCCAGATTGCTGCCTCTCCTATATTGAAATTTTGAATTGCCAGGACCACGCTCCAGTGATAGATACACAGAGGTGGGATGTAGGGGTTAGGAGTGGGGGGAGGGGGTGTGTATGTACATGTATCACTAACTAAAGGGCCAACCATTGCATATAGATTGTGCAGTTGATGCAATTCAATGCAGTGCAAATCTCACAAGCAGTGGGGTTATCTTTGTAGCAGAAGCCTGACACTTTTTTCCTCAAGGGGTTTCTAAATACTGGCTTTTGGGCGGCTGCCATGGCTCAGCAGGCAGAGCTCCGACCTGCCATGCTGGAGGTCTGGAGTTCGATCCCTGGTGCCTCCTGCCCATATGCAAGTTAAAAAAAAAAAAATTAAATACTGGCTTTTATAAGTAGGTATATCTTGTGTTCTTATGAGCTGGGGCACTATAGGAGGCCACTGAGATAGCATAAAGTTATGATTTATGATGAGTGTATTTTCACAGGAAGTATAATGATAACCCCTTGCTGGGGACTTAACTCCAAGGAGTTCTCTCCAGATTGTGTTGCATTGCCAGCTGTTATCACTAACACATTTCTATTCATTACCCAAAAAGTACCCTGCCGAGTGCTATTGCAGAAATCAAATCGGGATATGTGTGGCTTCCCAAGGGGATACACAGGCACTGAGAGTTGAAAGTAAATCTATTTTCATATTCTCAATATGTATTCTTTCCTAAAACCAATCTGCATGAGAATATATGGTATTGGGTTGAATAGTGTCTCCCTGTTTTGGTTTGCTAGGGCTCTGTAACAGAATGTAACCAGAAACTGGGTGACTTAAAACAAGAGAATTCCATTGACTCGCAGTTCTGCAGGCCAGAAGTTCAAAATCGAGGAATCAGTAGGGCCAGGCTTCCTCAGAAATCTGAAGGGAAGAATCTTTCCCTGCCTTTCTTCTGGTCTTTGATGGTGACGTGCTCACAGTCCACCGTTTCTCCGCCTCAGTTGTCACATGGTGCTGTCCCCTCTGTCTGGGTCCAATTCTTCCCTTCTTATAAGGACATGATTCATATTTGATTAGGGCCCACTCTAATTGAGTTTGGTCTCATCCTGACTAATAACATCTTCAAAGACCCTGTTTCCAAGTAAGGTCACATATATATTTGTAGTATATAATACACATATGTTATATGTTTTGTATGTGTATATATACACATATACATCTAAATGTAGACTTCAACATGTCCTTTTGAGGGATACAATTCCACCCAATTCCACCTTAGTCTACATAACCTCCAAAATTCATGTCCACCTGGAATATCACAATGTGACCTTATTTGGAAATAGGGTCTTTGAAGATATAGCTAGTTAAAATTAAGATGAGGTCTTTCTCAATTAGGGTGGGCATGAAATCCAATATGACTGGTGACCTTATAAGGAAGAGGAAATTTAGACACAGAGGGAAGATGGCCATGTGAAGGTGGAGGCAGAGATTGGAATTCCTCTGCCACATATCGAGGAACTCCTTGGGCTACTGGAAATGGCAAATGGCAAGGAAAGATTTTCCCCTCCAAGCTTCAGAGGAGCATGGCCTGCTAACAATTTGATTTCAGACTTAGAGCCTCCCAAACCATGAGAGAATGTATTTCTGTGCTATTAACTCACCCAATTTGTGGTACTTTGTTGCAGTAGCCCTAGGTAACTAACTCCCTTCACTCACTTAATAAAGGAAATAATGCATCCTACTAATATAAATCTTTTATGGGGCCTTGCCTTGGATGTAGAAGCCATTGGTATACCAGAGAGACCATTCAAGATATTGGTATAGGTATGGAGAAGCCAAATGCCTTGAATGAGAGTTTGGAGAATCTTTTTTTCAAGTCGGGTATTTTCCATTACTTTCTTTTTCGGAAAATTCAGGGAGACCTGATTAAGTTGTCAGCTTCTAAACCATTGACTAAATTTTGATAGAAATCACCACATGATTTGGTGATTACACATATAACTTGAAAGGAGTTCAAAGAATTGGGGACACTGCCATAATGAAACTTTATTCCTACTTATTCATTCATGTGAACCAAGTTTCTCAAGAAAATCTAGGAATAGAATTGATGCTAAACCTGTTATCAATAAATACTATTGATAACATATGTATACTTAAACAATATAAAAGTGAATTCCATTTATGTTATTTTGTTTAGTTGGATATCAAAGTAATTGTAATGCTAATTCAAACAAGAATAAAATTTTTGACACTTAGAACTAAGTGGTTTCAGAACATTAAAATCTTTTAAATTTTGATTTATTCCTTTTTTACTTTTGCAAAGAGGTATGATAGCATAATTAAGAAAAGACCTTCAAACTTAAAAATATATTAGGTTAATTTCTATGGGGGAAGCAAAATAAAAATAAGCATTAAAGGGCAGAAAGCAAATAATATAAAATTTCCTATTATTGAAGAAGAGCTTGTTTAGAATTTTTTTTTTAAGCAATGAGGGTTATCAGATCACTATGCTATTTAATTCCATTGGGTACTCTTGAAGAAGTGATGCAACAATTTTATTTTAAAGTGGCAATATTTACAATCGACCAGAATTCCTCCTTTATTACATTTAGAATTTGTGACAACAAATTTTAGCTCTCAGCTTAGAAAGGTGCAGGAATGACATAGTTTTCTAGAATTTTTTTTGGAGGTAGGAGAGCAAAAACATTGCTGCTGTAGAACAGCATCACAAAGCCCTCATGAAGGGGACCCCAGGGCTTGCTGGGCTTCTGTCAGGTAGAAGCAGGAAGAATGCAGTGCGTTTAACCTGGGGACCCCTCAGGAAGTGCTTTTTCTCCTTGTATAGAGCATAGCTAGAGGTTTCTCTGAGGTCACTGTGACCAGCTCTGGGTAGCGTGTAGGGAACGAGAGAGGTGGGGCTCCTAATCCCCTACTTCCATGCCCCACCCAGTTCTCCCCAGATGGAGCTCTTTCACTTTTCAACTTTTCAAAAAATATGTAAACTTTTCAATAAGATTTGGTCTAAACCAGATTTCCTCAGGAAACCCTCTACCACACCAAACAAGACAGAAAGATAGTGAGTGGGCAGGCAAGCTGGAAATGATGTTTTAAAGTTTCAGAGGACTGCTTAGATGCTTTCTGATCAAAGTAATGAAATGAAACTGCAAGTCACTGGCCATCCCCTGCTTTAATGTGACCATATATTCCTCTTTTTTTCCCCATTACTAATACCAAGAGTCACTTCTCTGATCATTGCAGATCTCAGAGTTGGAGAACACCATAAAAATTACTGCCACAATTTAGCTTTTCTCGGGCATTCTGCAGCAGGTCTTTTGGACCATGATGCCCAAGATGGGGCAAGCGCCACTGCCCATCACTGAGGTGCAGCGAGTTTAAATGATCTGCCCAATTTTACACACCTGGATGCATATAGGGTTATGTAGAACTCATGAACTCCTTTGAAAGGTTGTTTTAAAAACCATGGTTTTTTTTTAATCAGTGGTCCAGATCATTAAAAAAATGCACACTTGCAATTTTTTTAATAATTTCAGAAGTTTCATCTGTCTAACCATGTTAATGGACCCTGAGTTCAAATTTCTGAGCTAATGTTCAGGATAACCAACAAGGGTTTTGTGTACAGGTTTGGGCATGGAGGTAGGTAATGCTTACAAATCTCCCCTCGGTCAATAATTTTCCAATGAAACTTCTTATTGGGTACACAGACCTTCTCACATCTGCTCTGCAGCATAGTCTTCTGGACCATGCAAGATCTGAGTTGCTGAAGAATTAAGGATTCTGTCCTTGTGTCACTAAGCAGGTTAAGTGTTGTAACAAGAGGCAATACTTTCTAGGAGAAGTGGCCAGAGGCTGTGTTAATCTCTAATGTTCTCAGGCAGTCCACTCCAAGCTGCCCTGGGTCATTTGAATGACATCCTGTGGCCTGTGTAAACCTTCATTAAGGCTGCTTTGCACTGTAGTTCTCTTTGACCTTACATTTCCAAAGAACTGAAATGACTTTGGGGTGAGAAGAGGGGCAGACAGAAAGTGAAAGGAGCAAGTGTTTTTCTCTAGACCTCACTTTCACAGGACACCCGTAGGAGACCCATGGCTGCCAGCACTCTAGGTGGTTTACAAAACTGATGAGAATGGTACCACAAAAAGGAGAACCTGTGTGACATAGCACAGATATTAGTAGCCCCAGCTTAAAAATGGAAATTGGAACACAGAGAGAAAAGAGATAGGCTCTTAGCCAAACAGTAAATTAGAAATAAAGGCAAGAAGCCCAGGACATGAACACTTAGAATCAAGGCATATATTCAAATTAGGCTATTGGGCGGGGAATGGTGGCTCAGTGGCAGAGTTCTCGCCTGCCTTGCTGGAGACCCGGGTTTGATTCCTGGTGCCTGCCCATGCCACCACCCCCTCAAAAAAAATTAAGCTATCACTCACCATTATTTAGGACGAAACAGCAACATTAAAAGCTAGAGTGATATGGCTAAAAGAAATGTAAAAGTCTTGTTGAACCATGGCTAAGCTATATCCCTACAAAAATAAAGAGTGAACTCTGCAATTGGCTTTATAACATTTCTGATCTGCTCTTCAATCAGGGGGTCTTGACACCAGGAAGACAATGTAATGGATGGATTTATGAAACTACCATATACTTACCAGTGTGAGGGTCTTTTCTCAATATTCCCTGTTAGTATCATATTTTAAATTTTGTGGATTTGATTAATAAGCTTCTACTTAGAGATCTCCAAGGTTTGTACATTCTAAGAGCCAATGGCCAGCCCAGGAGACCCTGGACCATTTCGTTGCATTTTGAAAAACAGGCAAAGAAAGGAAGCAAGAACTGGAAGTCAAACACCTGAGATGGTTAAACGGTATAAATGGAGGAGAATCCAGACCTACTCCTTAGCCCACTAAAACCCTTTCTAACATTGGCATAATTTAACTGTAAGTTACCTCAGGTCTTTCTGATTGAAAATATCACCCTAAACTTGTTTCCTCAGGTCCTAGAGATTGATCGAAGCCACTCTCTGAATTTGAAGCAGAATTAACACAGGCAGTTTGAGATTCCTAACTCTCCAAAGCCAAGTGTGCTTAGAGGTGAAGTATGAGGTCCTATCTTAGGAATACTAAACACAATTCCAGGACTAGAGTCCTTAGCACTGCATTGCAGAGTTCCAGCCTGGTTTCAGGATGTCAAGAGGAGCTTCTGAGCAAAAGCATAGGAGGCCATAGGGTGGAGTTCCTGACCTGGGATCCTTCTGTTTATGTGGATATTGGCATTTTTATCTGGGCAGACGAGTTGTAGCTTTCATTAGAATCTCCAAAGACTCCAAGATCTAATATGCTTACACATCTCTGAATTACAGGAAGACATCAGAGAAGATCAAAGGAGGAGAGGAATAACTCCTTATTCATTTAATTTGACCAATTCAGGAGAAGTATGACATACAAAAGATAAGACAAGAGGAATTCACAGTCTTATGTCATTGGAGTTCTTCCTCTTAACCCTGTTCTCCCCAACACAGAAAACCCTCATTATAGGCACTTGAAAAGGATACAAATAGTAAAGCAAAGAGGTGGGGTGATCTGATGTAAACACGACTTTCTTCTGGAATCCCACAGAAAGGTGTCCAACACCAGAGACTGTTAAATGGGTCCTCCCTAGCCTCAACTGCAGGATTTTGGACTCTGGAACTTGTATGGGATATTTCTGGTATATTGGGGATAAAATTAGAGGTGACCTAGTCATATCTGTCTGATCTAGAAAAACCATATGGAGTTCAAGAATGCCTTGTCTTTTTTTAATATTCCCTGGATCCCCAACCCCACTGCATCCCAAGGATTTTCTCTTTCTCAAAACAGTAATAGCTAACATTTACTGATACTTACTATATCCCAGGCTCACATCTAAAGGCTTTCCAGTGTAATCTTATTTAATCCTCACAATGACACTATGGAGTACTACTACATTCGTTTTACAGATGAGGAAACTGAGGCACAAACAGGATTGAGACTTAGGGAAAAGCTAGTAACCATATGGATACTCCAGATCAGTTCCAGCACACTGAAAGAAATAGGACGTCTGGGAATGAGAAACCATTCAAGCACAGGTTTGTTCCGGGGCACACCATGCCTTCCTTTCAACCCAGAGAGAAGAGCAATCTTGGAGAAGTGACCCTAGTCCAAGAGGGTCCCTGCAAGCTCCTGTAGAAAGAACCAGCGCAACCTTAGGTAAAACACCAAGCCTCTGTAAGCCACGATGTCTTCATATGTAAAATATGAATAACTCAACCTCATAAGATTGTGGGGAGTGTTAAAGGGGACAGCAACTTTTGAAGCACATATAATCTCTAAAATCCTGTTTAACATAAAACTCCCTAACTTTTGTTGTTCCTGACTCTTTAGCTGCCTGGTTTCAGCCCCAGTTCTCCTTATCCCCACTTAAACTCATCTGTTCCCATACGAATGTGAAATGAACTTACCATCTCTTCTGCAGTCTCTGCTGGCTTTCTGCCTTCTGCCTGACCCAGACTTCTTAAAGTCTCACTGCCTCCCTTTGGTGTCAGGCTGTTTAGAAAAGCAACTTCCTATTCACTTTCCAGAAACTTACCACAGCCCTTCCCAAGAAGTTAGAACTTTAATAATGCAGGAGCAATTTTGGCAGCTTAGAAATAGTAGTGACTGAGGAAGCAAGGGGCGGCTTTCCTCAGTGGGAGGTGGTCTGGGAAAAGGGAGCGAGTGTGAATCACTCCCGGCAATCCGGGTGAGCAGTGATGGAATAGTGCCCACCGCCCCCAGGACCTAGGTTTTCTTTGGTTATGTAATGAATCACAATTTAAGGTTAAATGTTTGGAAAACATGTTTTATATTAATCAAAATGTCATAGTGTAAATTTTCCAGTTATCATGAAATCTCAATTAATGTTTGTTTTTCTATTCCAGCAAACTTCTGAGGGAAAGGAGCAAAAATAGTCACTCACCAAAAATCTTTAGATAGGATGGGAAAAAGCCACTGAGGGTTTTCTGGCAGTTGAGGGTAACTATTGGAAAGTATTTTAAAATAGTATAAAACAGACATTGATCATTTGAAAGGAACTTCTTAGGTCTGAATAAAAGATGTGAAAATGAAAGGGTTAATATCTCTAGTCACACGAATTGTATGGTACTAAAAGGCTGTGTGGTGCAGTGGCTAAGACTTGGGCTCTGCTACTGAACTGCCTGAGACACATCTTGGCTCCACCTCGGCTAGCCAAGGGGCAAATTAAATCAACTCTCTGTGCCTCTGTTTCCTCAATTGTGGAATGGAATAGTAGTGAATAGAACATATCTCACAGGGTTGTTTTAGGGTTGAATGAGCTAATACCTGTAAAATGCTTGAAACAATAACCAGCATACAGTTGGCATTCAACAAACATTTGGTATCAGATAGCAGACCCAAGTATCAAGTAATTGGTATCAAGTCAGAAAAGCATCACTCCAGTGCATCCCCTTGGAATCTAGTTGTGTGGTAGGGGATGTTATTCTTTATTCCCTCTACAGTTGTTATGCCTTGTACATAGGCACCTCATAGGAAAGACAAAGAAAATGCAATAAAATGGAAAGATCTGGAAGACAGTTCAAAGATAAAAGTGATTTATCTGAGTCTCAATTTGCATTTAGGAATTTGGAACCAAGAGGTAAGAATTACACAGTAGGAGTAGAAAGACTGGGGAAGGAGATCTTGATGAAGAAGTGACTGGTGGAGGGATGAGGGAAGTTGAAGTAGAGGAAAAATGGAGAACTTTGAGGCAGCATAGTATGGTGATTCAGAACCCAGAACCCGGAGCCAGACCCCTTGAACAAGTTAATTTTTTTTTACCTGGACAAGTTATTTAACTTTTGTGATGGTTTCCTCAGCTATAACAACAATAAGAATAATAAATCACCAGCCTCATAGAAGTATTAGGACAATTAATCAAATTTACATGTAAAGTGCTTAGAATAGTGCCTGGCAAACTGTAAGTGCAAGTTTTAACTATTATTTCCATAAAATTTGCTTCTATTCCCTTCAGCTTTTATTTTCACTGCCCAGCCCTTCTTTTTGTCATTGCCCATTTTTTAAAAAAAATTCTCAGATGGAGATCAGGGAAGGTGGTATGTAGACTGATAGGTTCTTATTGATAACATGCTTTAAGTTTAATGATGTTAAATTTTAAGGAGTAGGAGGGAAGCAGAAAAGATTCCTAGGAATATGAATGGGAGGAGATGACTTTGTTTAAAAGCTGTCCAGGCTGAATGCAAATTTTCTCATATACATTTAATCTATATTGAAAATTTAGGTTGTTTCTGATTACATCGCCATTAAAAAGAAGATATGATTGCAATTTATTTTAATTATTAGTGGTAGCTATCTGTTTTGTATGTGTTTTCTCTTATCCCCATATTATATTATATGTTTCCTGAGGGCAAGGACCCTTTTCTATATTAATCTTACATCTCCCCCAGTATCTTGCAGAGGATAAATAGCTGTTCAACAAATGCTTGTTGGCTTATTGATTTCATTGATGACTCTGGATAGACACAATGAAAGTGCTCCCTCCCACCTTCCTCTCTGAACTCTATTTATTCTATTACCATGGTACATTCACATACAGAAGAAACATTTAAGACCCATCGAATCTCCAAGCAGGGTTCTACACAGGGATTCAATAGTGAGCAAAAAGGGACTTAGTCTCTGCCCTTATG
This sequence comes from Myrmecophaga tridactyla, assembly GCA_004026745.1. NCBI lineage: Eukaryota > Metazoa > Chordata > Mammalia > Pilosa > Myrmecophagidae > Myrmecophaga > Myrmecophaga tridactyla. The sequence goes on from PVIY010037325.1 coordinate 19,594, forward strand.
CAACTCATGGTTTAGAAGGGCATCAGATGTTAAATAAAAGCCACAAAAATAAGTGCACTTAGAAAAAAATGTGGTTCAATGAAAGAATGTTATGGAGACTTGACCTGAGGAAGCCTCCTCTGAGGGTATGACCTTGGAGCTGAGGTCAGAAATTTGATTAGGAGTTATCATGGTTAGGGAGAGTCTTCTAGGCCAGCAGAGGCTTGGAGCAACCTGGGAACCAAGAGACAACCACAGGGGCTGGAGAGCAGGAGAAAAGGCTGGAGAGGTAGGGAGAGTTGGGAACCTCCTAGGCCAGGTTAAGGTTGTGGTCTTCATGGGGATTGAGTCAGAACCAGTTAATTCCTCAGGAAATTTTCCACCTGCATAGCTGGTCCCTTTACTCAGAGAAGACTAGGAAACTTTCTACGTAATATGTAACATAGATAACATAAAACTATATATAAAAAAAAAAGAGCATATAAATTTTTCTCCTTATTGTTAATATAATACTTTCTCAAAAAAAAGGGAAATTCAAAAAAGCACAAGGAAGGGGGAAAATCACAATAGTACTATCACCAAAGAGGTAGAACTCAACATGTTGTTGTTTTTCTTTCATATATTTTTAATGGAATTTGAATAATATTGTAGATTCAGTTTTAAAATCTGCTTTGTTTACTTATTCATACAGAATGTACCTTTCTGACATATTAAGTATAGTTCCGCTTCATCACAACTAAAAAAAAGGCCCCAAAATGTAAGTAGATATAAGTATAGATATAGATAGAGATACAACATAAAGATGAGAAATGAAGGATAAACTTAACCTTCCCATTGCCTAAGTGTCTTTATCAAAACTTCCCAGACATATGGCTCTTGAGAAGTTGCCTCATTTCTTTCTGGAAACTCTCTGGTCTATATTTCTGAAGTGTCTGCTTCCTGATGGCTGGCTGTCATGGCCAAAGATAATCAACTTTCCCCATATAGCTTTAAGAAGATAACTTACACAAATTTCATGAATTTCTAACTCTTCCTGCTGAAATTCTTTTAAAATAGGTCTGTGGTATTATTATTAAGCATTTCTTTTCTCTATCTTTCCTCTGCAGTTTTTGAAAGGGAAGGAAAGGCAAGAATATCAGCCAGTTTGGCAAACGTCCCAGATAGTGAACTGAACTTTCACAATTGTCTACCCACATAATATTAAATAGAAACAGAATTCATGACACATTCCACACTGACATATTTATGCCCACTTAGACCCATTTAGTCTTCAACACATTTTGTGAGGACCTGCCCCATGTTATAACCTAAGCCAGGCTCTGGAGAATCAAAGATGAATAAAGCACATTCCCCAGCTTCAATCAGGTCAAGGCCAGGACAGAGATGGGCATATAAACAGATCATTATAAAACAGTGTGGTATGAGTCAGATTACACATTGATGGTGGAGGTGGGGCAGGGAAGGTGGAAATGGGTGGAAAGGGTTCTTACAGAGGTTACCTCTGAGTAGAGTAAGTCAGATTGTTTTATACAAGATCAGTGGTTAAATATGTATGTCACAAAATATCCTAAATTCTGTAGATGAAATAGGAAGTGGTTTTTCACATTAAAAGTAATTTTGCCCTCCCCAAAACATCTCTGGGGCCCTTTGATTGACAGAAGGCAATGACAGAAGGATTATCACCTGTGCTAGACACACAGTTAAATGGGTGACCTATTTGTAGCTGAATACAACCTATAGACTATTTAAAAAGTCACTGAGGAAATGAAGCAGAGCTATGGTTATATTCATTAGCCACTATTATTGAGCACTTATTCTATTGGCCAGACTGTGCCATTTAAAAAGCTTTAAATAAAGCATTTAAAAAGCTTTATCTCATCAAATCCTTCAGTTCTTGGACTAAACCAAGACACTTGTCTCTGGCTTGCCTCCCCAGAACATGCCCTGCAGGTAAAGGCAGCTTGCAGACAGCTAAAGTAGTAAAGAAACAATCAAATCACAATAGCCTTAGAAAAGGATTACTGGCTCTAATATATACTACGGAGCACTCAGGATGGTGAGAAGTCTTCTTCAAAGTGAGTAGATATTCAGATCTCTGTAAACAGGGAAATTCCTTAGGCCACAAATGCATGTCCAGGACAGGACACATGCTCACAAAAAATGAAAAAATATATAGAGAGGACCCATACTTTTGCCACAGAATGATTTTCTTAGTAGAAAAGATAAACTCTAAAGGAGAGCACCAGCCAATGCAGAGCAATTTGCAAAGACTGAAAGGCATTTTTGCATTGGGTGCCTGTTTTTATTAGCTCCTGATACTCAAGGAAACATTTGTCAATTCACTAGCTGGTTATAAACTTAAGGAACAGACAGCTCAGGGACTAAATTACGGAGTTAAACACATTAAAATTTTAAATTGTTTGTTCAAGGATTGCAAGATAAACTCAGAGATGAGAAATATTGACAAATCAAAGGAACAAGATAAAACTTCAGAAACCATCAACCAGGAATACTACACTTTCAACATGCCTGAAAAAGACTTTAAAAGAAATAATCTTCAACATGCTCAGAGAGCTAAAGGAAAACACACACAAAAAAAGGAATATCAGGAAGATGATAAATGAACAAATGAGCTGTCAGTAAAGAGATAGAATTACAAAAATAAACCAAACAAATAATGGAAGTAAAAGCCACAGTATTGAAATGAAAAATTTTCTGGAGGGTTTCAAGAGTAGCTTAGAACTGACAGAAGGGAGAATCAGTGAAATAAAATAATAAGATAATTGAAATGATTCAGGCTGCAGATCAGAAAGAAAAGACAATTAAGAAAATTGAGCAGAACCTGGGAGACCAATGGGAAACCATCAAGCATATCAATACACATATTTTGAGAATCTCAGTAGGAAAAGAAAGATAGAAAGGGTAAGAAGGAATATTCAGAAAAATAATGCTAGAAAACTTCCAAAATTTAATGAAAGACATGAATATGCCCATTCAAGGAGCCCAAGGAAACCCAAACAGAATACATAGTTTCATAATTACATAGTAATCAAATTATCCAAAGCCAAGAACAAGGAGAGTGTTCCAAAAGCTTCTAGGGAATAGCAATGAGTTGTGTAAAAGGAATCCTGATAAGATTAAGTACCAATTTCTTATCATAAAGCATGGAAGCAAGAAGGCAGTGGTATGAAATATTTAAAGCCCTGAAAGAAAACCGTTGATAACTGAAAATATTATTTTGGCAAGACTTTCTGACAAAAAGTAGGAAGTGATTAAGATGTTCCTAGATAAACAAAAACCAAGGGGATTTGTTACTACTAGGTCTGCCTTACAAAAAATTCTAGAGAAAGTTCTTCAGATTGAAAGGAGAGGGCAGCAGACAGTGACTCAAAGCAGCATAAAGAAATAAAGACCTTTGGTAAAGGTAACTATATGCATAATTATAAATGCCCGTAATATTGTATTATTTTGATTTTTGGTATATAACCCCTCTTCTTACTTCTTCCAGGTGCTAAAATGCAAATGCATAAAAAGCAATGATACATCAATGGTTTGGGATATACAATTTATAAGGATGTACTTTGTAACAAGTACAAAAAAGTGGAACATTGGAGGGTGTGCTGTTTTGAACCTATTATGTACCCCAGAAAAGCCATGGTTTAATCTTGATCCAATCTTGTGGGAGTAGCTGTTTCTTTTAATCCTGACTCAATGTCACAGAGTGGAAACTTTTGATTAATTTATCTCACGGAGATATGATGCGCCCAGTTGTGGATGTAAGCTTTTTATTAGATGGAGATGTGACTCCACCCATTTCCAGGTGGAGTCCATTGATTAGTTTACTGGAATCCTTTAAAACAGGAAGCATTTTCGAGAGAAACCACACAGCCAGAGACCTTTGGGGATGCAGAAGGAAAGTGCCCCCAGGTAAGCCTTATGAAATGAAAAGCTGGGAGAGAAAGCTAGCAGACATCACCAAGTGAGAGCATCAGTCTTTCTCGAGTGAAGGTAACCTCTTGTTGGTGTCTTAGTTTGGACATTTTCTGGGCACTAGAACTGTAAACTTATAACTATTAAATCCCCTTTTTAAAAACTGTTCCATCTCTGGTATATTGTATTCCAGAAGCTTAACAAACTAATACAGAGGGGTATAGGAACAGTGTAGGTGTGTGCTTTTGAAGATAAATTGGTATCAGATTGAATATGATTATTATAGATTTACAATGCTGAATTTTAACCCCATGGTAACCACAAATAAATAGCATGAAAAATATGTTCAGAAAGAAATGAGAAAGGACTCCAAATGTTACAATGCAAAAAAAAAGAAAAGAAAAAAAAACAAAAAATATGGAAGTAGGCATTAATGGAAGAATTGAGGGTCAAAAAAGGTATAAAACTTACAAAGGCAAAATAGCAAATTTGCAAAAAAATTCCTGCATTATCAGTATTTATTTTTAGTGATTAAATGCTCCAGTCAAAAGACAGAGATTGGCAGAATGGATTTTAAAAAGCATGACCCAACTATGTGGAGTCGACAAGAGACTCATCTTAAGCTCAAGACATAAACATGTGGAAATTGGAAAAACATATACCATGTATGTAGTAACCAAAAGAGAGCTGGGATAGCTAAACTAATTTCAGATAAAACAGACTTGAACACAAGATGAAATGAGGGACAAAAAAAGGTCACTATATGATGATAAAAGGGTCATTTCAATAAGAAGTCATACAATTATAAATATAAATGCACCTAACAGCAGAGCCCCAAAATGCATGATCCAAATATTGATAGATTTGAAGGGAGAAATAGATGGCTCCACATTAATAGGAGGAGAATTCAATTCACTACTTTCAATAATGGAGAGGACAGCTAGACAGAAAAACAATAAGGAAATAGAATACTTGAATGATACTTTAAGCTGACTAGAGCTAACAGACATACAGAACACTTCACCCAATAGCAGTAGAATGCACATTCTTCTCTAGTGCACATGGATCATTCCCCAGAAAATTCTCAATAAATTAAAAGATATTGAATCATACAATATATATTCTCTAACCACAATGGAATGAAGCTAGAAATTAATAGCAGAGGGAAAATGGAAAATTCACAAGTATCTGGAAATTTATAAAAAGACTCTGAAACAACCCATGGGTCAAAGAAGAAATTATAAGGAATATTAGGAAGTATTGTGAGGTGA
>PVIY010037326.1:0-24749 GCA_004026745.1 Myrmecophaga tridactyla
CCACTCAAATGGGTGGAGACATGTCATCCCCTAATCCAGTTTAACAAGCAATCTTAACTAAATCACATCAACCAGGGAGATGATCCAATCACAACCTCAAACATACAGTATTGAATAGAGATTATTCTACCTTTACGAAATGATATTTTGATTAAAACATGGCTTTTCTTAGGGGGCATACTTCTTTCAAACCAGCACAAAAGGTTTATTCTGTCCAGAACCTAAATTTTCTGTAGCACATAATCTAACTCAACCTGTCTGGATGGATCATCTAAACAATCCAAACACAGGGAGCCCAGAATAAGAATGAGGGCCTTTAATCCTGTACAGCTTAATGTAATGCCTGGATGCATCCCAGAGTATACTAAGTAGATAATCAAAAGGGACTGGCAAAGTCCTTTGAGGGATGGGGGAAAAATTATGGAACTCTTAAACTTTACCACTAGTGAACCTCCTTGTGTCAAACATTAGGGACACCCAAATCAATAGGCCAAGCTCTTGATCTTGAGGCTTGCTCTTATGAAACTTATTTATGTAACAGAGAAACTTAGTGTACCAATAGGTATGTCTACGAGTTACTTTTGGACGACCTCTTTTGTTGCTTAGATGTGGCCTCTTTCTCTTTCTCTAAGCCCAGTTCTGCAAATCATTGCCCTCCCTCGTACATGGGACATGACATCCAGGGGTGAGAGAATCACTATGGCATGGGAGATGACTCCCAGTGATGAGCCTGGCCCTTGCACCATGGAAATCACAAGGCCATCCTGACCAAAAGGGAGGAAATAGTATAATAAATAAGGTATCGGTAGCTGAGAGAGTTCAAATAGAGTCAAGTTCAAATAGACCTACACTAGAGGTCACTCTTACATATGCCTAGGGCATTTTATGAGATTCTACAAAGATTTCATGCACTAGGATTATTTTCCAGAAACCTACAATGTCCAGATGGATCCCTCGACCAGATAAATCCTGAAATGCAGACGGGCCAGCCTTTCCATCAACTAATTCCATCCCCCTATCCTATATTATCGACATCCCCTTCCAACATGAAAAAGTTAGAATGGGCATAGCCCAAATACCCCTAAAAAAAGTGGGAGAAAGATCAAAGTTAATGGTGAATTTATACAGAGAAGGTAGTGTTTAACAAATGAGTATGATTGCTGAATCATTATATTGATATTTCTTTTAGTCTCCAGTGTTTTGGATGAGCTAGTAGTAAAAACTTAAAATTGTGGAATTGTAACCCATGCCAAACTCTGAAATCTATTCTACAACAAATTGTTGTGGTGTGGTTTCAAATTTATTGCTTTATTGAATACATGTTATTTTTCACAAAACAGAAAAAAAAAGTCCATTGTGATGATAAATACACAGCTATATGATGATATTGTGAATCATTGATTGTACACTTTGGATGATTACATGGTATGTGAATATATAATATAATATCAATAAAAATGTGAAAAAAGGGATCTTGGAGTTTTAAAAATATCAGTGCGAACACTAGTAGAAGATAGGCTGGTTTCAAGTAGATCTAGGAACTGGGAGTATCATCATCACAAATATCCAAATTTGCATAGAATAGGGGTGCTTGAGAAACACTACTGAGAAAGGGAGTTGGTTGCCATCATTGGAAGTCAATGCAGTGCTTTCTAGGTTCTGAATTTCACTTAATGCTTCATATATTGTGCCCTTTACTGACACCTCATGATGGTATAACTACTCATTTGCCATGCTTTCAGATTACTGATACAGAATTAACTGACTGAAGGTGAGGTCAGAGAATGGAGAATGCTATCAGAAGAAGCTTAAAAACCAACAGTTAAAAAAAGCCAAGCTTAGACAAAGTCAAATAGGAAAAGACAAATGTTAAATGCTAGACTCTCTAACGTGTTAATGGCAAAATCCAGGTCATTCAGAGTAGGTAGGGATGTAGTGAAATTGGCAAAATTTAAGGTAACTATTGTGTACCCATGGCTCATCTTTATTAGCTAGTGAACTAACTGCAAAGGCAAAGATGGGCAGACACTAAGTTTAGCACACAAAATAGGCAATAACTATTGCCCACTTCCACTTCCCTGATAATCAAAGAGGGTTTTACTTATGTACAAACACTTATCATAGAGCATGTGAATGGTTTACATCTATATCAGAATGTGAAATCCGATGTGTACACACCTGATTACCATAAGCATACAGAAAATGACTTCGCGGATGGAATACCATTCCAAGAGGAATGGAGAATGATGAAGGAAAGGTAAACGCTGGAAATTTGTGTTGTAAATTTTGTTGGTTACTTTTTAGGATGTCCACAGAGGCCAAGGTTTTTTTCTAAAAATAGGTAAACAAAGCACAAGCAGGTCATATTATTAGTATTAGTAGTGGTAGTATTAATAGCACATGTTCAATTTTTTATTTGGTCACTTGGGTTTTATTTAAGATAGACTCTATATTAACCAACATAGAGCTGGAAGGATGAACAATCATCATTGATACCTCTTTACTCTGCGCCCTACTTATCTCCCCCACATCCGTTTTATGGTTTTGAAAGTGAAGTTTAGGAGATGAAATAATTTGTCCAAAGTTCCACAGTAAACGGTACACATAGATTCAAGATACAGCCAGTATTTAAACTCAGCAGGCACACTCAGTGCCTATGCTAGGAACTATCATGCCAAATTATTATTTTAAAATAATAAAAATAATACCTGGGCCTCACCCTAATCCTCTTTGATCATGATCTTGAGTGGGAGTGCTAAATTTTTGTATTTTTAATGGCTTTAAAAATAATTCTAATTAACAGCTAGGGTTAAGAATCTTTGGAATAGAAAACATAGATCTTTGGCAATTAGTTCCTTTTTTTTTTTTATCATTTAAACTAACCACTTTATTGAGCCTTAAATTTATAAAGACCAAACTCAGTTCATATTCTCCTGGAGAATTATCAAGAGAGAATCACTATGCAAACAACATTATATTTTCCATTTTCATCAAACAGAATGATAATCAGAAGTATGAAATCTCTAAAATATCTTAATCTATATTAATAATCACAATTTTGTAGTAGCCAATTTTATCAGGTCCACTTGCCAAAGACAATTATTAGAACTTGGAAATAACTTTTGCGAAAGTAAATTTTCATTGTTGTAGGATTTAATGTGCAGAGCAATCACCTCTGGGATATAAGGCTTACCTGGTTATGGAGAAGGCAAACTCCAACACCATGCTCTTGGTCAACAAGAAATGCTATCACACTTAGAGGAACACTTCTCAGTTTTAAAATATGAGGTATGCAAGGTAACCATTCAAGGAACGGTTCGCTACTATAAAAACAAGAGCTTGCCTTCAAAAAGAAAAAGAAAAAGTCAATGCCATTTTTTGAAATATAAATACTATTTAGTGGTTTCAGGCAAATAAACTAATGAACCATTGTGTTGCCCTGATTGATCACAAATCATATTTTAAAATCTCTAATAGCTGTCTGTCTCTTTTGGGAGGTATGAGCTCAGAAAGCACTCCAAAGCATCTATTTCTGGTATGGATTGTTTTTCTGGCATCACTGTGTAGGTCCAGATTTAAAATAATAAGGTAACTTCTATTAAACACAAGTCTGTACATTAGAAGCAAAGAGTGATTGTTAAGTCTTTCAGTCTGTAGATGCCATTTTTAGACTAATAGCAATCCATAATTCATACAACCAAATTTCTTACCTTTTAAAATATTCAATACTATACCTCACTCAGAGTCTTGTTTCTGTCAAATGTGATAGTAACATAGTCAACTATAAAACATAAAGGTACAGAAATTACAAGTAGCATCTATACTTGTAAAACTAGACAAATTAGTATTAATGAAATAGTTTTCAGACATAAAAGTACTTGAAGTTATATACCAATGATTAATTTATACTTGAATACAACTTTCTTGCAGTTATAATAGGGTGTGCCTATTTCTGATTTAAATTACAACTTTTTAAGTTTTAGGTCATTAACTTCTACTACGAAATGAAGTTATATTTACATTTTATTCTATTCTAAGTTTATATAATTTTATTTAATCTATGTGTTACTTATGTTGAAAAAAGCCTGTTAATATAGCTTTAACTAAAATTTACCCTCAAAGCGTTCTCTGTTAGCAAAACATTTTTCATTATACCACAATTTTCCTTTGATGTAGTCAACCTATATAAATAAATAAACAAAAATATCAATTAGGCAATATATAGACTTAAGACACAAAAAAACATTTAAAAATTTTAAAATTTGCTAGTTCAAGAATGTGCAGCAAATAGAGACAAATTATATACAAATAAAAATACAAGGTTGTAGAATAAGGAAAAGAAACAAGAATACACATTTTAAACAGTACACAAGGAGAAAATAAAAACAGGTGTCACATGTTATTAGTGTATATCACAGATATACCCCTATTTATGAAACTTCTTTCTAAAGACATCAGGAGTCCCTAGCCTTTCACAGCTACAATGTTCTCATGTTTATCTTTTATTCCTCATTAGCTGCAACTAGGATGGAGAGCTTTCCAGCAACAAAAAACAACAGAATTATTGTATTTTGTACATAGTTTTCACATTTGAACATTTTTTTAATTGGGATGTGTCAGAGTTTTATTTGGCAGTTTTTTTTCTTCTTTCCTAGTATTTCATATCATAAATCCAGTTGAAGAAATATGGTACCATGAAGGTCCACAAGGGACCAATCAATTCAATCTCCCCCCAAAAATAAATGCTCCTATAGGGAATACTGTCTCATATTTCTTCATCTCTTGTTTCCTGATTTGTGATCCAGAACAACAGCAGTTACAGAGAAGGCAGAATGAGATAACATATGTTTAGCATAGTACTTGGCAGAGAAAGTGTGCTCTCTTACTAAACAATATTATCTAAAAACTTATCTTATTATTACTTAGCCAAGTGTTTCCAGAAGAGTAAACATTACAAAATGCCTGTTTTAATGAGCATTGTCTCTGGAGAGGCCTTCCTGACCTCTCCAGCCAGCCTCAGTAGAACCATAAAAGTGTCTCTACCATTTTCAGGACTCCCAAATTCCCAAGACCTTCTAAGAATCCAAGACAGATTACTCTGGGATATGCTCCTTTTACCCTGGACTTCTCTGAAGAGGTTTAGAATCCAGCATCCAAGGAAACTATTTCTAGTATAGAAGATTTTGTACAATAACCTTGGACTTTACAACCATACTCCTAGAAGAAGGTTTGGAAATCATAACACCATCTAAACTGAGGGTATGGATTTTTAATACTAGCTATAAGTATGGAAAACTTCATAAAAGTTCAGGGTTTGAAAGTTGGTTATAAGAGAGTGTTTTGGTCTGCTAGGCTTCCAAAATGCAATATACCAGAAATTGGTCAGCTTTTAACAATGGGCATTTATTTTAACTTACAAGCTTAAAGTTCTGGGGCCATGAAAATGTCCAAATAAAGGCACCATCAGGTGATACTTTCTCCCCGAAGACTAGCTGCTGGCGACCCTGAACTCACATGGAGACAACTGCTGGTCTCCCCTTCTCCTCAGGTTTTATCGCTTTCAGCTTCTGGCTTCTGGGAGACTTCTCTCTGTGGGGCTGAATTTCATTCTCTCATAAAGGACTCCAGTAAGGGGATTAAAACACACCCTGAATGAGGTGAGTCACATCTTAAGTTAAAAGATCCTAGCACCAAAAGACCCTCCTTACAATGGATCTGCATCCACAGGAAAGGATTAGCTTTAAGTACCTGATTTTCTGGGGTACAAAACAGTTTCAAACCATCACAGAGAAGAACTTTAAAGAAGGTGAGATTGTATATTTGGATAGTAAATAATATGCAAGAGTTTGAGATAGTCTTATTATAAGAGATTCTTACTTTTAAATTATTGAGCAACATAAGGGATGCCTTCTTGCATTTATATAGACAAGTAATACAAATCTGTATATTCTGTGAATAAAAATTTTAAGTCTGTTCATTTCCCAACAGAATGCTATTTCCTCCACAGAATTTTTGAGTAACAGGCAAAAACTGGCAGGGTCATTTTCCTCAAAACTCTGGAGAACAGAGTCGCAGTAATTGAGAAGGTCTGAATCAAGAAAACACAGCTTTAAAAGTAATAAGAAAAGCTCATGGTGCCCTTGCCAGTCTCTCTCTTACTTCCTCCCTAGTGTGGTATGGAGCCAGCCTGCATTCTCATTGTGGGTCCCTGACCCTGTTCTGGAAGGAGCAAAATAACTCCTATGAATATACTGGGATGCCTGTATATTAGTGCCAATCTATCATGCAGCAGCCTGAAAATTGAACCAGAAAACTCATCTCTGGCTTGCCTACCCTGGATTTGACCTGCAGGCAGAAGCAACTTGTGGCCAGTTAAACCCATGTAAGAGACAATGAAATCAAAGTGGCCTGGGGCAAAATGTTACCTGATTTAGGAAATAAGATGAGCACTGAGAAGGGGTGATATATTTCATTGGGAGTAGAGTAGAAGGGGCAATGGAATTCCTATAATTGGAGGAATTTCTAAGGCCAGGAACAAGAACAAGGTCAGAGTCAGAAACAGGCTCAGAGAAGACAGAGAGGACACTGCACTTCACTTTTGCCTCAGGTTGATATTCAGAGAGGGCTACTCTCTGAAGGAAAGCACCAGCCAACACAGAGTCAATTTGAAATGACTGTGAAAGGTGTTTCTTGATTTGCTTTGCTTGTTTTTGTTAGCTCCTGGCACTCAAGGAAATCTCTGTCATATAACTAATAGTATACAAATTTAAGCACCATAGAACTCAGGGACTAAATCCCAGAGTTAACACTTGAAAATATTGAGATGTACAGTATGCAACAAAAGATTACAAGACAAAGAAACAAGAAATAATGGTTCATCCAAAGGAACAGGATAAAATTCCAGGAACGATCAATGAAGAAGAATGGACTTTGGTCATACCAAAGACTTTAAAAATATGATCCTCAATATGTTCAAGGAGAGAAAAGAAGACACAGAGAAGAAACTAATGGAATTAGGAAAATGATGAATATGAAAATATCGATAAAGAGATGGAAAATTTAAAAAGGAATCAAACAGAAATACTGGAGTTAAGGACCACACGATAACTGAAAAGAAAAATTGTCTAGAGGGTTTTCAACAGCAGATGAGATCTGGGAGAAGAACAAATCAGTAAACTTGAACACAAGACAATTGAAATAATTCAAACAGAGGTAAAGAAACAAACAAAAAATATTTCAAGTGAACAGAGCCTAGGAGATCTGTGAGACACATCAAGCATACCAATATGCATATTATGAAGAATGAGAGAAAGGGGTAGAAGGGATAATCAAAGTAATAATGGCAGTAAACTTTCCTAACATAGCTGTTCTAGTTTGCTAGCTGCTGGAATGCAATATACCAGAAAGAGAATGGCTTTTAAAAAGGGGAATTTAATAAGTTTTAGTTTACAGTTCTAAGGCTGAGAAAATGTCCCATTTAAAACAAGTTTATGGAAATGTCCAACCAAAGGCATCCAGGGAAAGATACCTTGGTTCAAGAAGGCCAATGAAGTTCAGGGTTTCTTACTTAAGTGAGAAGGCATATGGTGAACACAGTCAGGGTTTCTCTCTCAGCTGGAAGGGCATATGGCAAACATGGCATCATCTGCTAGCTTTCTCTCCTGGCTTCCCATTTCATGAAGCTCCCCAGGAAGCATTTTCCTTCTTCATCTCCAAAGGTCTCTGGCTGGTTCTCTCTGCTTCTTGTGGTTATGTTGTTCTTCTCTGCTCTCTCTGATTCTCCTCCTTTCTCCAAAATATTTCCTCTTTTATAGGATTCCAATAAACTAATCAAGATCCATCTGGAATGGGTGGAGACACAGCTCCACCTAACTCAGTTTAACAACCACTCATGATTGTGTCACATCTCCAGGGAGATGATCTAATTAAAGTTTTAAATATACAATACTGAATAGGTATTAGAAGAATTGGCTGCCTTTACAAAATGAGATTAGGATTAAACTATAAAAATAAGAATAAAATAAAAGTAAAAGTAAAAAAGAACACCCAGAACATCTCATCCCCCCATCCCCCCTATTACTTATCTATTTTTTGTCTTTATTTTCTTACTCTTCTGTCCATATACTGGATAAAGGGGCTGTCAGTCATAAGATTTTCAGAATCACATGGTTACATGATAAAAGCTATACAGCTATACATTCATCTTAAAGAATCAAGTCTACTGGATTACAGCTCAATAGTTTCAGGCATTTCCTTATAACTACTGTAATACACCCAAACCTGAAAAGGGATATCATATAATGCATAAGAATAACCTCTAGAATGACCTCTGTACTCTATTTGAAATCTCTCAGCCACTGAAACTTTATTTTGTTTCATTTCTCTCCCACTTTTGCTCAAGAAGTCTTTCTCAATCTCATGATGCCAGGGCCAAGCTCATCCCTAGGAGTCAGGTCCCATGTTGCCAGGGAGATTATACTCATAGGAGTCATGTCCCACGTAGTTGGGGGGGGGGGAGTGAGTTTCTCTGCAGAGTTGGCTTAGAGAGAGAGGCCACATCTGAGCAACAAAAGAGGTTCTCTGGGGATGACTCTTAGGCATAATTATAAGTAGTCTTAGGTTTTCCTTTGCAGGAATAACTTTCATAAGGGCAGGCCCCAACATTGAGGGCTTGGCCTATTAAATTGGTAATCCCCAATGCTTGCAAGACTATCAGATTTTCCTCAGGTGGGGAAGTTTAACATTTCCACATTTCCTCCCAGTCCCTCAATAGGACTTTGCAAATACTCTATCTTCCAATCCGATTACTTTGGGATGTATTGGGGCATCACAGTAACCTATACAAACCATCAAGATCTCACTTCCTATTCAAGATTCCATTTAACTACAGTGTTCAAATAAATGGACCATACAAGTTCAATTAGATAGTGTGTTACAGAAAATATAAATTTTGTACCAAACAAACATCTCTTGCTTTGGTTTCACTCAGAAGTTGAGGTTTCAAAATACAGTTAATATCATCCTTTATCCTGTATTCTGATTTACCTAAGTCCTACCCAGATCAGCTTCATATCTCTAATTGAAGCCTCATCTCTTTTTTCAGCTTTTTAAACAGCTGCTGTATGGGGGTGATGCTGTCTTTCATATCTGTAGAACTCTAGTTCTGAGTCTCAGATATATAGATACCTGAAGTTTCAGGGAATGACCAGGTTATACACAAAGAGTTCAGCATCTCAAAATTTAGAAATAACTGTTACAATTCAGGAATAGATGTGACTTCTTAAGATCTTGCAGTCTAGGAACCTTTACAATAGGTTTCTCCTGATAATCTATGCTCTCTAACTCAAATTTCAGAGTTTGCATATTATAGTTAGTAGGTATTTGTTAGGCATTATAATATCTGTCTTTTTGCTTCTGGTTTATTTTACTGAATATTCTGTCCTCAAAGGTCATTCACCTAGTTGCATGCCTCACCTCCTTCCTTCTTGCAGCTGCTCAATGTTCCATTGTATGTATACACCACAGTTCACCCTTTTGTTTGTCAATGTAACTTTAGGCCACCTCCATCCACTGCAAATCATGAATACTGCCACCATAAACACCAGTGTGCAAATGTCCATTCGTGTCTCTGCTTTCAGTTCTTCCAAGTATATGCCTAATCACAGGGTTGAAGGATCATATGGCAAGCCTACACTGTGGAACCACCACACTGCCCTCCAGAGGGGCTACACCGTTCTACTTCCTACCAACAGTGAAGAGGTACATCTCTCTCCATATTTTCTCCAGTACTTGTATTTTTCTGCATATTTTTACAACAGTCTTATTCACACACCATACAATCCATCCTAAGTGAACAATGGTTCTGTGTGATTATACTGAGAACCATTGTTCACTTAGGATGGATTGTATGGTGTGTGAATAAAACAATCAATCCTGTTGAATATTCTGTATTCCTACAACATCCAATGCACAATCTTTACCCTCTTTCTATCTCCTGATAACCTGTGTTCTCAACTTTAACTTTCAAAGTTTGCTCATTAATGTTAGTTCATGTTGAGACCATGTAGTATTTTTTCTTTTGTTTCTGGCTAACCTCACTCAACATAATGTCCTCAAGGTTTATCCACATTGTTGCAGGCATCATGACTTTATTCTGATATAGATTTTTTTCTCTTTTTACCCTATTGATAGTCTTCATTTCTACACTCTTCTCCAGACCTCTCATACCTCTCTATCCTGTCTTTTCCTATCTGCCCATAATTATCCATTTAGTATTTTTCTTAGAGCATGTCTCTTGTTCACAAATTCTCACAGTGTCTGTTTGTCTGAAAATATTTTAAATTCTCCCTCATATTTGAAGGACAATTTTGCTGGATATAGAATTCTTGTTTGGCAGTTTTTCTCTTTCAGTATCTAAAATATATCATACCACTGCCTTATAATCCCCATGGTTTCTGCTGAGAAATCCAACATATTCTTTTTGAGTTTCCCTTGTTAGGTGATGGATCACTTTTCTCTTGCTGCTTTCAGAATTCTGTCTTTGACATTTGACATTCTGATTAGCAAGTGTCTTGGAGTAAATCTATTAAGATTCATTCCGTTTGGATATGTTGTGCTTCTTGGATCTGTAATTCTGTTTCTGAAGAGATGGAAAATTTTCAGTGATTATTTCCTCCATTATTCTTTCTCCCACTTTTTCCTTGACTTCTCCTTCTGGGAAACCCATAACATACACGTTTGTATGTTTCATGTTGTTATTCAATTCCCTGAGAACCTGCTCAAATTTTTTCATTCTTTCCCTATCTGTTCTTTTGTGTGTAGGATTTCAGATGTCCTGTCCTCTAGTTTACAAATATTTCTTCTGTCTCTTCAAATCTGCTGTTGTAAGTCTCTAATGTGTTTTTCATCTCTCTATTGTGCCTCTCATTCTCATAAATCATGCCATTTGTTTTTTCAGGATTTCTAGTTCTTTTTTTATGGTCACCCAGTGACTGCTTTATATCCTTCATCTTTTTTGCCATATCTTCTCTCAACTTGATTTGATTTTTGAATTGATTTAAAACCAACTCAAGATTGTTTGAGCATCTTTTAATTAGCTGTTTCAATTCCTGTATCTTGTTTAAAGTGTTAGTTTGTTTCTTTGACTGAGTCATAGCTGCATTTTTCCTAGTATGACTTGTAATTTTTTACTGGTATCTAGGAATCTGATTTTCTTGTTTAGTTTATTTTGGACTTCATTTTCACTCTTTTACCTAGGGTTTTCTTGTTGGTTGGCTTTGTTCCCTAGCTATTCTTTGGCATTCAGCTCAACTTATTCTAGACCTCTAGCATAGCATCTGTTTAACTGATCAGAATTTTTCAGCTCTTATTTTATTGGTTCTTGCCTTGCCTATGTGGGACTTTGTTTTTGAGGAGAGTCTTTCCAGATATTATTGACCTCAATGAGATTTTCCCAGACAAGGCAGGCCCAGGTCTCAGGAGGAAAGTATCAGTATCAAGTTTCCCCGAGGATAAGAACCAGCAGGTTGTCTGATTTTCCTGTGGTACCTCCAGACTCTGTGCTTTTCCTATTCTGCTCAGCAGGTAGTGCTTGGTAGCCTGGAGCTTCCGCTGGTATAAAGTGGTGTGGTGCCTTTAATTCTCAGCAGCCCCTATCCCTACCAGGGGTGTGGTTGAGAAAGAGAGGCTGAGGTGGAAGGGAAGCTTAGGCTGTTCTGATTCCCAACCTCAGGTGTCTGAATTCTCTGAAGGAGGGCCACCACTTGAGTTTGGCCCCATCTCCTCTTTTCTTGGGGAAGAGACACGCTTTAGGGAATCATCTCATTCATTTTACTTGTTACTTTGTCTTTCAGACCTATCTCAATTCCACTCTTGTCTGAGTCAGTGCTGACAATTGAAATGCCTAATGAGCTGCTTAGAATACTTTTTAAAAATCCCTTTTCAGAGCCAATTCCCAGCCCCAAGTTTTACCAGTGAAGAGCTGGAGTTGGTACCTGGCTCTATGTACTCCTTTTCTTGGGGTACAACCCTTTTCCAGTATTTTGAGCTCAGCCAACTCCAAAAGCCTCCATTGTCTTTTTTTCTTCATTGGCCCTCTATTAGTTTGCTATCTGCCAGGATGCAGTATAACATTTTATAAAGGGTATATAATAAGTTCATATATACTTTTTATATATAAAAAAGTATAAATGGGAATTTTTATAAAGGGGAATTTAATAAGTTACAAGTTTACACTTCTAAGGAAGTGAAAGTTTGTTCAAATTATGGCACCTTTCTTCACTCAAGAAAGGCTGAAGGGTATAGAACACCTCTGTCAGCTGGGAAGTCACATGGCTGGCATCTGCTGGTCCCTTGCTCTTGGGCTCCATTGCTTCCAGCCTTTGTTCCTCATTTTGCTTCTCTGGGGCTGGTTTTCATCTCTTGGCTTCCCTTGGCTCTCTCCAGTTCTGTCTTGCTTAACATCTCATGGCAATATCTGCTGGGCTCCAAGCATCTCCAAACATCTGTATCTCTGTTCTCCATGTGTCTGTATCTGTGTCAGTTCTGCTGTGAAGTTTCTGTCAGTTCTGAGGCTTCTGTCATTTCTCTAGGCTCTGTCCTTTCTGTCATTTCTAACTCTCTACAAAATGTTTCCCCCTTTAAAGGATTCCAATAATCTAATCAAGACCCACCTGGAATGTCTGATGTCTGACACATGGGAAGGCATGTGGTTGGCATCTGTTGGTCCTTGTTCCCAGTTCTGTTGCTTTCAGCTTCTGATTCCAGTGGCTTCCTCTCTAAGCATCTGTGAGTCCTGACTTAGCTGCTCCAGGAAAAAACTCTGGAATTCATCTCCTAGCTTGGCACCTCATGGAAAGGCACATGGTGACATCTACTGGGTTCCGGTTCCTGTCTAACTTGGGTCAACTCTCAGCTCCTGGTGTCTCCTGAGGCTTCTGCAGTTCCAAAAGTCTGAACTTAAGATTTCTTCTAAACATTTCCCTGTATCAGCTCTTTTAAGGACTCCAGTAAACTAACCAAGACCCACCTTGAATGGGCAAAGTCACAGCTCCCTCTAATCAAAAGGTCACACCCATAATTGGGTGTGTCACATCCCCACAGAAACAATCCTAATCAAGTTAGGATTAGAAGGACAAGGCTTTTCTGGGGTACCTAAAAATCTCAAAGCAGCACAGAAACTAATAAAATGGTGGCTTGCAGTGGATGGGGAAGAGGAGGGTGAGAATATGCAGAGATGGGAGTGAGACTTCTTAGTGCATTTCTTTTATAAACCTATGGGTTTTTTAATGATGTTAATGTTTTACATATTTGAAAATTATAAGTTTTAGATGTTGAAAATTCTAATTTCCTTCTGTTTCAAGAATCCATCTCTAGTCCTCCAGAAGTTTTACATAGATAGAAAACACATAAATATTAGATAAAATTGAGCAAACATTGCTCATAACTGCTGCCTCCCTTCTTTATCTTCCCTTTACTGAAAGATAAGTCCTTTTTCATTTATTATTTTGTTAAAGTTCTTTCTTGAGCATTTTCCTCAGTTAGGATATAGGATTCTTGAACTTTGCTCCTTTTTTTTCTTAATAAATGTTCATTTCACTGTCTTCTAGCTTATACTGTCGTAGAAGTTAAGTTGAATACCTGTGAGGTATATTTTGCTTTTGCTCTTTTGTTTGGAAATTTGTAATATTTTCCTTTTAATCTTCAAATTTAGAAATATTATTAGGATATTTTTTCATCAATATTGCCAGAAATTTTGTGTATCTTTTCAGTATATAGCCTTAGATCTTTCTTAATTTCAGTGTAATTTTCTTCTTTCCTTTGTGTTGTTAATGCCTCTCCTCTCTCTGTACCTTTTTTGTTTCTTGCATAAATTCTATCATTCACTTCTTAGACCTCCTGAATCTCTC
The DNA here is from genome assembly GCA_004026745.1 of Myrmecophaga tridactyla. Taxonomy (NCBI): domain Eukaryota; kingdom Metazoa; phylum Chordata; class Mammalia; order Pilosa; family Myrmecophagidae; genus Myrmecophaga; species Myrmecophaga tridactyla. The sequence continues at coordinate 13,908 of PVIY010037326.1, forward strand.
CTCAAAGACTCATTTTTGCACTCTTGATTTCTATTTTCACTAGATACACTGAAAAGTTTCTTCCTCTTGATCTTTTGTGCTACTAGTTTGCATCTAAACAGTGGCTATTCTGTCCTTCACTTAATCTATCCATTATTTAATTGCAATTTTTAGTATTTAGTCCCAGAGATATTTTTACTTTGTACTTGAAAGTACAAATGTCCTTATGGACATTGACAGTCTTTTATTTTCTTCTTATATCCCAGTGCCAATAACAGCAACAACATAGTAGGTGATTATTTAACATTTGTTAAATGATTAGTTAAATGTTCTTGCTCAGTTGTTTTCTTCTCCACCAGCAGCTCTACTAAGTGTCCTGTTCTTATGATGTTTTTTTCTCTCAGGATATTGGGCTACTTAGATTGTTTTGGAGAAAGGGCTCAGATATGCTTTCTGGAATGCCTCAAATTGTGGCAATACTGGAATGGTAGAAGGCAAAATGACTTCTAACCCACTGGGCTCCCATTCTCTCATACAGAACCCAAAACAGGTTTCTCTACTTCTGGTCCCTTCAACCTGCTCACTTCAGACAGGCAAGGGGAAAATGCATCCATCCAATTATTGCTTCTCTCTGGAGGATGAGTCACAGTGGAGCCAATAGAAATTTTCTCTGGAGGTCATGGGGCTTTGCAAGCCAAGCTCTCTTGAGTGTCCTTCACATTCTAGTCCTCTGCCTGTGCCTCTGTGTTGCCAATACCCATGGGAGAGGAAATACACATCAGGTCTCCTCCATGGGATTCTTTACAGCTCCAGACTCCAACTGACTCCACAGGCCTGTGGCCTTTTGGCTTAACAGAGACAGGAAGACTGGATATGGAAATTCATAGCCGTTGAGGAGTAGGGAGCAAAGCTCAGTTCATAATCTTCCCAGAATCTCTTCCATCCCTTTAATTTACAACTTTTTGAGTGATTCAGTTTTGGGTGTGTCTCCTGTAATTAGCATATAGCTAGATTTTGTTTAGTTTTCTATAATACCCGTTTACATTTATTCTAAGTGCTGATATACTTGGATTTATATCTACCATCTTACTTTATAGATGTTTTTCATCCTTTTATCTTTGAGTCTATTTCCTTCCCTTCTTGCTTTTTGTAGAATTGATTGATTATTCCTTAATCTTTTTCTCCTCTTCTGATAAGTTTGGAAGCTTTAGGTGTATTTCTCTTTTTAGTAAATATTCTTTAATTTTTAACATATATGTTGAACCATGCAATTTTTCTTATGAATTCTAAAATTATTCACTATATCGATCCTCCTCCCAAAGAAGGGTCTTAAATAACCAAAGGGTCAGAGCAAAGCTATTGTTAAATTGGATGGCATGTTTGTGCAAATTAGAAAAAAAGCACCTCTTCTTCCAGGGAAGCACAGACCTACACCAGGGTCCGTGGCTAGTGGAGTGATTATTCACTGAAAACTATAGCCATTTCTCCTTGCTATATTGTCTAGAATTTTGGTTCCATCCAATTATTCAACATAAAATTTGTAACTATTAATATTTACACCTAGTCTATTCTTTCAACAAATATTTACTAAATGCCCACCTTATGTCAGGCATCATCCTATACACTGGGCACTGGGATTCCATAGTGAACAGTACAGACAAGATTCCTGCTCTCATAGTGCTTAGGACTTACATTCTGTTTATTGCTTCTGGAGCCCCATTCCTTCATGGGTCTTTGGGTGGTAAATTCTTTTAATGTCTGTATATGTGAACTTTTCTTTTCTTTTCCCTCATTCTTGAATGATATAGTTCAACCAGCTTTGGACTTCCATTTTGGCAGTTATTTCCCTCTATCCTTTGTAATATAAATAAATTTTGCCCATCTGTCCTTCCCAATTTCCTGCATCACTTTTCCTCTAATTAGTACAGTGAGTTAGTTCCATTTACTTCCTGAGAAATCAATGCTCCCTCCTCCTAGAATGTATCAGTTATATACGGAATTAACACTTGTGCACACAATTGTTAATCAGGACAGAGGGGAAGGGTACACAGCAAAAGGCGAGAATACTCATAAATTTTTTTTTCACATTGAAGCATACTTACAGGTTGATGGAAATGACCTTGTTGAGTCAGAAACTTGATTTTGTAAGAGAGAGAAGAGATAACTGAAGGAACAAAATACCCAAAAGAGTCAGAAGAAGAGCTGTTGTTAAATCAGGTGGAACTTCTGTGCAAATTAGAACAAAAGCACACCTTCTGGGGAGGCACAGACCTACACCAGTGCCTGTGGCTAGTGGAGTGAAGTGCTAGTCATCAGACCTCACTTTCTTCAACTGGCTGCTCTTGTGCAGGATATACCTGATCAACTATAGTAATCCTGGACAGAAGGCATTGGGCCCAGAGCAAATGAGGAAGGAGTGGGAGTTCCTTCTGAGTCAAGAAGGGGTACTTTTTCACTAACACAAAAGAGAAGATCATTGTTTAATGATTGCTGAAAATAAACTCTTTTTTTAGTTATATTTTAAAGGCTATTACATAACAGGACTAATCTATATTGTGAATTATTATCTTGCATCTCATCCCTTAAATTACCAAGTACACACCTACCTTCTAACTAACCCTTAGAAATATAAAGTTTCTTACCCTTTCAAAACCACAAAAGTCTGCTCTTGAAAACTAGAAGAAAAAAAAAAGAAACTTTAATTTTTCCCAGCATATCAGAAGGAATAATAAACCATAACAAGTTATATTAAACCAAAGGAAATTGTGGGTTTTTAATAACACAGCAGTTAGGACTACTCAAACACAAAATAGTTTACACAATATAGTTAGCCCCTCAGTTTTTGTCTTGTTTCACCACATTTTATTTATTCATACTTTAACTTTATTCCATCAAGGATTTGAAATAAAAATCCCACCTTTTATTGCTTTAAAGAGAGGAGTTAAAGAAGTTCAAGAAAGTACAAGGCCTGCTGTCTGGGCCACGGTGGCTCAGCAGGCAAGAATGCTCGCCTACCATGCTTAGAGCACCCAGGTTCGATTCCCGGTGCCTGCCCATGTGAAGAAAAAAAAAGAAAGTACAAGGTCTGCCACCCAGTTTTCCTTTGTCATTTTCTTTCTTCTGCCCAGTCCAGTGCAATCCAGAGATTAAGACCTCAGGGTATACAGTTTATGTTCACTTCCCTGTGCTTTTAAATGTAAATCAATGTAGCCTTGTTAGTTTCTTCAACTCTGTGCTTCAGAAATTATGTGATAAGCACAACAAAAGACTAGATATATTAATTGAGAGACAATTTTCTCATAAAGTGTGAGAAAGGAGGGAAAGCTTTGGATATTCATATACCTGAAGAAAGATGCTAATTACCACATATAAGAAATTCTGTTTCTCAACCTGTGGAATTGTCCCTTCTATGTTTCCTCTCATCTTTTCTCCTAATACTCTTAAATCCTTGTTACTGGTCTTATTTATATCATGACATTTTTGAGATATAATTATTAAAATGATGAATAATTTCATGTTTCGCACATTATGTATTCTCACCTAAGTTTATATTTACTGTGTCTCAATTGTAATACTTATTTTTATCTTATGTTACTTTGTAATCCTCTATTTAGCTTTGCAAATTATCTTAAAATATTTTGGGAACATGCAGAGCTATAAATACATAGATACATACATACATACATAGATTTTTCTATACATGTGTATTTTTAACTGTTACAAATTTCTGTAGCAACTACACTAGCATAACTTCCAAATTATATATCCAAATCTATAAGGCAGAGAAAAGAAAAAAATTGTTGTACTATGCCTTTACATTTTTTAAGTGAAAGAAGCATTTTAATTCTAATATACACCACACATAATAAATATATTTCTTCTAGATCTCACAGAAAAAATATTTAAGGTTAACTATTATTAGTTCTAAAGCAATTTACATACCCTTATGACTGAGGTTGATGGATAACGAAGATCTCCACTTACAAAAAGACCCAAAGAGGTAAGGATAACTAAAAAATGATTTGTTAAAACCAGATCCACCACTGAAAGCCCTGTTTGTTCTAAAAGAAAAAAAATTATACCATGAGTTTAAAAGTAAAAACTGATCTTCTCAACAAAGTAAAGAGATTTCTTAAATGTTTGTCAAATAATTAACATGAAATGCTGAAGTTGAAGACACTGTTTGAGGAATTACCTTCTTCAAGTTGGGAATAGATGTTATTTGTCATGTTATACCATTTGGTATCATCATATTTCCAAAATCCAGAAAAACTTAGACCTATGTAGACACCTAACATGAAAGAAAAGAACAATTAAGGCAATTTAATTTACAAAGTTAATAACTCAGTTCTTTGGTACTAGGTCATTAGGGGCATCTGTTACACTTTCAGCCCATTCATTGTCCTCCCTTCCCCAACTTCCCTCCCCTCAATTTGAATCTCACTTCTCCAAGTAATGCAAAGATGAAATCACTTCAGGCTACAATACATGATCTTAGCCAATGATCTGATTGACCACTAAGAAAAACATGTTTATATTGTGCCCTTAGAATAAATTCTTTTTAATGTATTGGTTTATCCTGTCTATTAAAATATCTTCCAAATTGTATGTAATTATTTAAAAAGTTTCTTTTATATCTTTGTAAGCATAGAGAAGTTATTTTTAAAACTCAAAAGAAGAAAATTAAAGTGCAAATCCCAAGGAAGAAGAAACATGCTTGATTTACTATAATATTAGTGATTTAAAAGAAAGAAAAAAAAATTTTATAGCCTCATGAGAATCTCTTAAAAGAGGACTGACCACTTTGGAAATACTGAAAGGATTTTGTTACCTGATCCCACATTTCCTTGGCCATAACTAGGAATGTTAAGAGTCTTTTGTTAAATACGCAACATTAATCTGAAGACTTGTCAACAGGATATAACTATTACCCCTAAAAAGGTGGCACATTGGTTGAGCTTTAAGATAGCCATTTTATAAAGTGTATGTTTAACTCCCAACTCTTTTCTGTGTAGGGAAAGATGTAAAAGGAAATATTATTACTACCTGTTACTTCTAGGAAGAAAAAAAAAAGACAAGCTTTGTCTCTCTAAGCATTAAATTTAGTTCTACAGATGACAGTATACTATATTCTAATTGGGGATAAGTATAACTGCTAGCATGATATTACATAACCAGATCCTTGCAAAGTTTACAAATATTTCACAGAGAAGTAAGCAGTAAATAAGTGCTTTATTTTGTTTAATATTTTTAAATTAAAATTAAGTTACAGACCAGTCTCTATCATAAACTGACTTCAATTGTATTCTAGGGCTATAGAAGCTGATACACAGTTTTAAGACAAAGGATCTATTTTTTTTACCTTTAGAAATAAAGGGTACATTTACTATCACTAGAAGGTAGGATTACTTCTATTAATGTATGACATTTTTCTGATTCTGTTTTTCAAAAATTTAATAATATACTGCATATGTGAACCCAAGGGTAGTGAAGTATCTAAAAAGAAGGTTTCTTTTACCTTTTCTTTTTATGAGGAAAGAGGGAGAAAGGTGAATTTGTATTGCTAGATAGGGATCACACTTGAAAGTTAAAAAGAAACAGCAGATATTTCTAGTTTGCTTTGTTTTGCTGATGTTACTATGAGTTGGTTGGGAGGGAGAAATCCAATTAAAGATTTATAGATATTGTATCCTGCGGCACTCAACTCAGGGTAAGAGTTCTGGGGGGTGACAAATTTAAATATTTAATAAACAGAGAATAACAAAACATATGAGGAAAGGGGGTCAGGGTCATTATACTGAGCATGTCATGACAGGGTTTATTCAGAAGACAGCATATAGTTAAATCATCAAGGCAAGAGATTAAGTTTAGAAACGAGGTCACCAAACTTTGGCACACACCATGAAGATTCACATCCAGGTTCAGGGAGACATAGCAAAATGGACACAAAATCAGGATTGAAGGGGACCAACTGAAGCTAAGAAACGTAAGAAAAATACTAAAGTCCATGACTGAAATAGTGTGAGGCTGTCAACAGGAAAGTGAGGACCTTAAAATCAGACTAAATCTGAAAATATTAAAACCTTTAGCTTACTTAGGCTGGGTAGAACAGTTATATAGAAAAGAGATTAATTCCAGACTTAACAATTATTTTAGAAATTAGGTATTAATATAGAATATTTTTCAATTCCATAACATCAGTAAAAATGAATGCCATATATTTAATTCACTTCAATTTCCTTAATAGCATTTCCTTGTAGCCAAGTTTAGCAGTAATTCTACTCAGAGAGTAGAAAGGATAGCAGTATTTTCCATTGTTCACTTAACTAATCCATTTACTATTATTTATTAAAATCATTTTTAAAAGAATGACTTCATCCTTTTAAAAAATATGTAAACTCATAAAATTCTAATACAGGTAAATACAAAAAAGGAAATAAAAGATATCACCCCATACCCTACAACAACCCAGAAATAATCTTTATTAACATTTATAGTGTAATATATATACAAAGCAAAACAAATTTAAAAAGCAATACTTTTCAAAGCACTCTTTAACAAGTGATTGCAGGACAGATCCAAGAGTTTGTTATCGGCTACCTTATGATCCTCTCGTACTTTTCCTTCTAGTTGCTCCAGAATATAGGAGGCTAGAAGGCTTAAATATTTTTTATCATCACAATCAACTTTTTTCCTTCTTTTTTTGTGAAAAATAACATATGTACAACAAAGCTATGCATTTCAAAGCACACAGCACCATGGTTAGTTGTAGAACATATTTCAGAGTTTCACATGGGTTACAATTTCACAATTTCAGGTTTTTTTTTTCCTAGCTGCTCTAAAATACTGGAGGCTCAAAAAGATATCAATTCAACGATTCAGCAATCATATTCATTTGTTAAATCCTCTCTTCTATGTATAATGATCTTTCTATCCCTCTTTTTAGGGGTGTTTGGGCTATGGCAATTTAAAATTTTCATATTGGAAGGGTCTGTCTCTAATATGGGCTAGGGAGATGGAACTATCTGATGTTCTGGAGAGACTGGGCTAGGTTTTGGGACTTATCTAGACCAGGGGCCCATGTGGAGGTTGTGGGTTTCTGGAAAGTTACTCTACTGCATGGAACCCTTGTGGAATCTTATATATAGCCCTAGGTGTTCTTTAGGATTGGCTGGAATGGTCCTGGGGGGTTGCAGCTTATGATAGGTAGCAAGGACTAACGGAAGCTTGTGTAACAGCAACCCCCAGAGTAACCTCTCAACTCTATTCAAACTCTCTCTGCCACTGATACTTTACTAATTACACTTCTTTTCCCCCCTTTTGGTCAGGATGTAATTGTTGATCCCACAGTGCCAGGTCTGGATTCATCCCTGGGAGTCATTTCCCACATCACCAAGGAGACTTTCTCCTCTGGATGTCTTGTCCCACATGGAGGGGATGGCAATGATTTCACTTGCAGAGTTGGGCTTAGAGAGACCAAGGCCACATCTGAGCAACAAAAGAGGTCCTCCAGAAGTAACTCTTAGGCATGCCTATAGGTAGTCTACGCTTCTCCACTACCTACATAAGATTCACAAGATCTTTATTAACATTTGATGAACACTAATCCATCATCTCTTTATGCATATATAGAGAATCAGAGAAGTAGGCAGATAGATGGGTGGATAGATTCCTTCTTGTTTTCTTTCTTCCTTCTTTCTTACTTTCCTCCCTTCCTTCCTTCCACAATGTTTATTGAATATCTTTTATTTGTCACTGTGCTGAGTACCGGGGATAAAATGGTAAGGAAAAAGAGGCAAGTTTCCTCTACTCTTAGAGTTTATAGTTCTAAATTCCTAAACAAATACAAAATTTCAACTGTAAGAAGTGCTACAAAGTCAAGGTATATGGAATTATGACAGTCCGTAGGAGAGCAATTTCACCCTAGTCATGTCAGAAAAAGATTCTTTAAGGAGAAACCACTTAATCTGAAATATGGAAGTGAATAAGAATTACTGGAAAACTTAGGGAGAAAGAAGAACATTCCAGGCAGAGGAAACAGCAAATGCAAAGTACGTGTTGTGGACAGAAATATGGCACAGATTTGGGAAAAATGAAGGCCAATGGAGTCAGAAGTCAGAAGGCCAAAGGATGATGTGGTATACGGAACGGGCCAGATATGCAGATCCTTGAGGACCATGCTAAGGAGCCCTAATTCTAAGAGCAATGAGAAATTACTTAAAGGTTTTTAAAAAGTGGCTACTTGAATTAGGATGGTTATGGAAGTCCTCTTCAAAAAGGTGGCTTTTAAACTTTGATATAAATGACAAGAGGGAGATAGCCATATAAAGATTGGGGGTCTAGGCAGAAAGAACAATACAAAACCCCTGATGTAGGAAAGTGTTTGGCATGTGAAAAGAAATGAAAGAAGACCAGAAAGGGCTGAAGTACAGTGGACAAAGGGAAGAGTGTTAGAATACAAGGTCAAAGAAATGAGCAGCTCCTACAGGGCTTTGCAGACCAGTGTAAGGAGTTTGTGTTTTATTCTAATGGCCAGGGGAAGTCGCCAGACTCTTTGAAGCAAGGAAGTGATAATGATGTGTTCTATACTTGAGAAGATCACTCTGGTGACTATATGGAGGGTGGGTTGTACTAGAGCAAGAATAGAAACAGAGAGATCATTTGAGGGGCTCTGACTTGGTCCAGTATAAAAACAATGCTGACTTGACATAAGGTTTAACAGAGGAGAGTAGTGGTCACATTGGGGAAAGAAAGCAGTACTATCCTAAAATGCTGCAAAAGTAAAAGCAGTCAAGAATGTGTCCTAGATTTTAGTTTTGAGCAACTGGGTACTAACTGGGATGAGGTATACTAGGGAGGAACAGAATTTAGAGGGAGAGGAATTGAGAGTTCTGGATTGGACTTGTTAAGTTTGAGATGTCCATTAGACATCAAAAGGAAAAGTAAAGTAAACAACTGAAAATAGGAGTTTGTTTTTTATTAAAGGAAAGGTCAGCAAATATAGACTAGGGAATCATCAGTTTGAAGATGGCATTACCATCATGAGATTAGATTAAGACTGCCAGAGAGAGCAATGTGGTTAAAAAAAAAAAGAATCAGGGACAAAGCCTTGAGTTCATCATCATTAAGGGCCCTACAGAAAAGAAACCAGACTAGAAAACTAAGATGTGGCCAATGAGGTAAAAGAGCAGCAACAGAGGGTGGCACCAAGAAACCTAAGAGAAGAAAGTGTTTTGAGGAGAGAGTGATCAACTGTGTCAAACACTGCTGAAAGGCAAAGTAAAATGAGAAATTAAAAAATTGGCTGATGGAATTGGCAATATAAACACCATGGATTTCTTCTTTTTTGCTAATTCCTTCTTTTTTAAAAATTTATTTATTAATTAAATAATAAGAAACAAAATAAAACAACATACATAATCAGTAATTCACAATATCATCACCTAGTTGCATATTCCTCATTTCTTAGAACATTTGCATTAATTCAGAAAAAGAAACTAAAAGACAATAGAAAAAGAAATAAAATGAACACAGGAAAGAAAAAAACAAACAAACAAAAAGATTATACCTATCATACCCCTTACCCCTTGCCTTCACTGATCACTAGCATTTCAAACTAAATTTATTTTAACATTTGTTTCCCCTATTATTTAATTTTATTACATATGTTCTACTAGTCTGTTGACAGGGTAGCTAAAAGGAGCATCAGACACAAGGTTTTCACAATCACACAGTCACATCGTTATAGCTGTATCATTATTCAATCATCCTCAAGAAACATGGCTACTGGAACACAGCTCTACATTTTCAGGCAGTTCCCTCCAGCCTCTCCATTACATCTTGAATAACAAGATGATATCTACTGATGCATAAGAATAACCTCCAGGATAACTTCTCGACTGTGGAATCTCTCAGCCATTGACACTTTATCTCATTTCCTTCTTCCCCCTTTTGGTCAAGAAGGTTTTCTCAATCCCTTGATGCTAAGTCTCAGCTCATTCTAGGGTTTTTCTCAATCCATTGATGCTGAGTCTCCGCTCATTCCAAGATCTCTGTCCCATGTTGCCAGGAAGGTCCACAACCCTGGGAGTCATGTCCCACGTAGAGAGAGGTAGGGTGGTGAGACTGCTTGTTGTGTTGGCTGGAGAGAGGGGCCACATCTGAGCAACAAAAGAGGTTCTCTTGGGGGTGACTCTTAGGCCTAAATTTTAAGTAGACTTGACCTATCCTTTGCGGGGTTAAGTTTCATATGAACAAACCCCAAGACTGGGGGCTCTGCCTATAGCTTTGATTGTCCACACTGTTTGTGAGAATATCAAGAATTCAACTTGGGGAGGTTGAATTTCTCCCCATTCTCACCACTCCCTGAAGGGGGCTTTGCAGATACTTTTCCACTCACTGATCGAATCACTCTGGGATTCATCGGGGCATCACTCTGGACAAACCAACAAAATCTCATGTCCTACCTGAGATTCCAAGTACTTATAGCGTTCAATCAAACTACCTACATAAGTTATATTAGGAAATGCACCAGTCAAAATATAAATTTTGTAACAAATAAACATTTTTTCTTTAGTCTCACACAGAAGGTGACATTTTAAAATATTAATTACCATCTATTTTCAGTACCCTGCAATAATGACATTCCTTTGTTCTTCCTCATGCAAAAACATTTTTAAAATTGTACCTTGTACATTTCACTATTATTATACACTCTAGGCATTCCTAGATTATACCATCTCAATCTTTTTTTTTTTTTAACATGGGCAGGCACCAGGAATCGAACCCGGGTCCTCTGGCATGGCAGGCGAGCATCCTTGCCTGCTGAGCCACCGTGGCCCACCCTATACCATCTCAATGTTT